>PVJA010000753.1:0-2500 GCA_004027025.1 Myocastor coypus
CCCCCTCCTCCTCACAATCCTCTCCTCGACGCTTTTCCCATTTCCCCTGCCTCACCTCACCATCTCCCTTACCAAGGCGGCCTTGTCTTCTCCGTCCATTCCTTCCATAACCTTCTCATGGTACCAAAAAAGCAGCACCTGCTCTTCGTTATCAGGCTTAGAGAACACTCTGGGTCTCTTAGAAAATTCTGAATGTCCTGTATGGGTCAAAAAGGACACATCTATTTACCTTACTGATTTCAACCTAGCTTGGTAGCATCAGTTTGCTGAAACTTGTTAATAAAAGTGTTGTGCTCGGTCTCAGTGAAAGAACACACACCCTCTAGGAATGCACACTGGTAACGGTGTTCAGAAGCCAGAAGGAGAGGCACCAGCATCTGTCCCACAATAAGGAATTGTAATAACATCCAAACATAATAAACTGATCTGAAGAAAACAAATCAATGTGTTGTGGTTGGGGAAACTAATTATGCTTATCACTCTATTTTGTAGCCACGGTCTTCCTGGAGTTCTGGAAAAGGAGAAGAAGCATACTGACCTACACTTGGGACCTTATCGAGTGGGAGGAAGAGGAGGTGAGTCGGTGGAAAGCTGGAGATGGAGACCCTGGGATGTCGCATGACAGGGGAGCGTCTGTGTCCCTGAGGCCAGGCAGAGCTAACAGTATTAGATCTCTCCTTGCTGTTTTCTACCAGCAGGATTGCATAACCATGAAGTAATGAAAATCAGTAAAAAAAATAGTGGGTTTTTAAAACTTCTACAATATTGTTTTGAAGTATTTAATTTAATTTTTAGTTAATTAATATTTGATTGATGTTCTGAACATTGTTTAATTATAATTTTGGTGGTATGACTCCTACCATATCTTTGACTTACAACCCACTTATAAGACATGGTGTGATAGTTTCTTCTACTATTAGAAACTTTAAAAAGAAGAAAAAGGAATATATATGTACACACAAGAGAGTTAGGAAAGATATACAGCTACTTTCTCTTCGCTCATTGAGAATAACGGTTTGTACTAACATTGTTTAGATAAGACATCACATCTACAAAGATGTAGAACCATCCTCTGAACAGCTACTATGAAGACAACAGTGTGTACTGTGTGGACTTTTGTAACTGTCCTAATAACTTGTTTTGGAATTTTTTCAAAATAACTCCTTTTGTACTTATAACTTATTTCATCTTTTTTCATTAAAATGGATAAAAAATGCTTTAAAAGAAAAAACTGCTTGTACATTTCCTTAAATTACATGAATGGAAAAGTATCCTAATTAAAATACAAAGTAAGGTTTATTGGGAAATACCTGACATATTTATAAGGGACTCATGTTGGTGAAGATGACACGGAAGTAGGGCAAACTTAGCAGATTTGTATTCCTTCTTGGAGACATTTTTTTTTGTTTTTAACGTGGGGATTTGCTATTTTAATCACTTTGGCTTCTCTTGTAGGAAACCCTGCGTCCCCAGTTCGAAGCCAAGTATTACAAGATGGAGATTGTAAACCCCATCACGGGGAAGCCAGAGCCGCACCAGCCCTCGTCCGACAAAATCACCCGCCTTCTTGTTTCTGTCTCAGGAATATTCTTCATGGTGAGGCGTGGCCTTTGCTATCACAGTGTGGGGGGTTTCAGGGATAGCAGGACGCCCGAAAATACCAAGCCATCTTGTGACCCCGAGAATGTAAGAGTAGCCATCTAATTTCTCCGTCGGATTTTCTTTCTCATATTGTTTTCAGTCTTTTTTTACAATTAGCAATTGTAAGGTTCTCCATTTAACGTTTTAAAATGTAGAGAGATAAATCCAATTCAACACGTATGTAAGATTGGTTTGCTAATAAGGAAATATGCTTTAAATAGCAAAACTAGGACCAAGAGGAACATGTAGGCATTCTTTGTAAACAAGTTCTGGGCTTTTTGTCCTTTTCTGTTTTATTCCAAACAGTAAATACGTTTGAGACAATGTACAGCTTTTTTTTTTTTTTTTTAATGAGTAAACCATAGATGTGTACTTCACAAAATAGTTTGATAATTAAGAAAAATAAATAAACTGTTAAAAAAGAAAATAACGTCTCACTGCCTTGGTAACATTTTCGGTTAAACAAAATAGAAATCATTCTAGATCATGGAGATTTATAAATAGGGGTGTGTGCCCCTCTTTAAATAAAGCACTCACCAGGAGAAACTGAAATCAACTGTGATTTGTGCAAAGGCTACGACGCGCCCTGCTGGGGTCAGTATCTAGGGTAGAAAGAACGTCTTCTATGTGAAGGATGACATTCAGGCAGGCTCGGTGCTTTTGGGACAGCTCTCATCATGCTCCACCCACTTGAGTATTGCTTTCTAGTTTGTTGTTTGCAAATGTAATTAACTTTATGTCATCTTCATTTTGTTGGTTCTATATACTAAAGTAAGGGTCTCACATCTGATAGGCACTTACTTTTCTACTAAGCAACGCCCCTGAGCTCTATTTCATTGTTATTATTTTTTAATGTAAT
>PVJA010000753.1:7500-151110 GCA_004027025.1 Myocastor coypus
TATTCTGTGGCTTTAGTAGAGTAGCTCTAAGCCAAACACACTACATTAAAAAGTGTAAGACTGGTAATAATATAAATCAAACATTTTCGTTAACTCAGGTTGCATAAAAACAGAAAGCGTTTGAATAATTCTGATAATTCCTCGAATGTCCTGGCGTCTGCTGTATCGCATGTGATCAGCTTATCTATATTAGTAGAATTTTGTTTCCAAGCATACATGATGTCCTGTATGTACAATAAAATATATAACTGCATATAACTAAAGACTGTACATTCTATAAATCTTTCAAAATAGGTAGATCGTGAAAATTCTAAAATACATACTCAGCTGGGGAGAAACATACAGACTCATAAAATAAAAATTTGATTTCAAGTCTATAACATAGAACCTGTAATTTTAAGGTTTGTTTTTTAATTCTTATTGTGCATCACATTTTCTGCAGCACTTGAATAACTATAGATTCTTTTTTTCTAATGACCGGCTCAGCCTGCCTTGGAGGTGGGGCTGGCACAGCATATTGTGCTTGGGATCAAACCATGGTCCCTGCAGTTGCCTAAGCTTTCCTAAGCAGGTTCTGTAGACCACTGAACCATCTCACCAAAGTGAAAAACTATAAATTCTTGATTTCCATTAAAAATCTCGTTTATGGGGCTAAAAAAAAAGTATTTGAAACAAAACTTCAATAAGTTCTCCGTCACTCTGCTCTAGCTAGAACTAAAATAGTGTTAGAAATCACTGACTTAGAGAGCGTGAGGAAATTCTGAGGCATAACCAAGATCAGAAACTGTAACTTCTAAAAATAAATTGCAAAATATTTAACAATGATTAAAAGTTTTAACATATTATCTTTTAAATGACCTCTTATCAACATATAGCTAAAGCACTGCCGTAATTGAATTTGAAACTAGGAGTTGGTCTCTCTCAACCCCGTTCAGTGCCTCCTGTATTTTGGCCCCCTGCGACTATGCTGCTACTTCTAGGTACCAAGAGTAACAGGCGGCTGTCATTTCAGCTAGTATTTCCAAAGCTGGTTTAACAACAATGAAAAATGTAAAGTTATTCCAAAAATATAATTCTTGTCACTTGAGAGTCAGTCTTCTAAATGTGTCCTGTGACAGCAGAGTGACAACTGCCTGGTGTCCCAAGTAGGAGGTAGTTCTTAAGAGAAAACAGAAATGTCTGAGAAATGCTCTCATTGTTTATTCAGGCTTGGGACAGCTAATCCTTTCAGCAGAGTCCATAAAGGAAGGAACTCCCATTACTTTGTCTCCTTCCTTGTGGTAAAGTCAGTTTTCCATACACAGAGCACATCTCAAGCGAGAAAGAAGAGGAACTGATAGTGGCAAGTGGGTAGTGGCCAGAATCTGTGCTGGTTCTGGCTGTCGCAGTCATCAACCCATCTCAGTGTCTGCATTCCTGTGCTGTTTTCTTAGACCTGGTCATAGCCTCCAAGTTTGTTTGCCTCTCTGATACCTGGTTACACGTGGTTACCAATTACAGTGCACATAAACTGCTAGCGGTTGGGGTGGATCAAGGGCTGGGATCACAGGTCTTGACCAAGAAAGTGGTTACTGCCAAAGGACTCATCTAACATAAGGCGTAGCTTCTCTGAGCTGTATTTGTTCAGTTGTGCGCATCTCTATTCATAGTTCACAGAAATTCAAAGGGACCAGAGCCAGAAGAAAGCAGGCTCTCCCACTCTGCAGAAGTCTGGTGTTTTGTTTTGTTTTGTTTTGCTTTGTTTTGTGTTTTGCCACAGAGGGTCTAAACTGTGCAGAGCTCCCTGAGGACCATGCCCTTGTCCTGCCTTTATGACTCTTTTCTTGCCTAACCGTTGTGGGCATCGAACTTTGCCAAGGCATGAGGGAGGCTGGTGATGTCTAAGTGCTGAGTGAACTCTGAAGGCCTCGGCCAATGGTGCCGTGAGAATTCGTCCCGTCTGAGGCCTTTCTGCCACCCTTCTGACACAGTGTCACCTCTCCTGTCCTTCTCAGTTCCTTGCCTGTCAGGAAGCTCAGAGGGCCCATGCCCCTGCGGTTGGTTCTGGGTCTCTGAGGTGCTTAGCCCAGTCTTCAGCCTGGTCCCCTTTAGCACTACGTCTCCCTGTGCAAGGTCACCATCTCTAGCTCAAGGTCACCTCTGAGGGCGACTCAGGCTCACAAGAGAAGTAGTTCTCTTGCCAGCACGCTAGCTGCTGCACCTCCTGGAGCACCTCCTACCCCCAGACCAGGCCCAGATCTGCGGCTTTCTGACTCTGCCCACTGGCATTTAAGTTCCAGAACCTCGGTAGAGGTGGTGTCAGCTTGTATAGCTCTTGCTGGGCCCTGTCTCATCTCCCTGGCTGTCCTCATCCAAACACAACCATTCTACTGAAATCACAGCTAGGCCAAATGATCACAGTAATTCCAATATAAGCGCACTCAGGAACCATCAGCAGCTGTTGATGAGAGGTGTATGAACCTCCCTTCTTAGTTTTGCAGGCCAGCAAACAGGGCTAGGGGAAGTATTAGTCTTTATCCTTTTATTTTAGAAACGAAATATAAAAACTGAATGGTGTGAATGTAGTCATGTTCACACACATACACATTTCAAACATGTAACGCCCTTTTGTCTGGAACAAATGTGCTTTTCCAGTGATATTTCTTTAGAATGCTTCAAAACTTATATGATGTCCCTGGGTTTGTACAAGTGATGGCTAGAATAGACGAGGGAGGAGCCTGAGTTGGCAGATGAGAAAGACCATTATCAGGAAAAAAAACCTATCTTACGAAGGACTTGCACACCAAAGAGATTTGACCTAGATTTTCTTTTAAATAAGCACCCCAATAATGTTTCATTAAAAGTATGAGCCAGAAAATTATGTTCCATCAGACTCAAGAATTTTAAGGCCCAACCTTAGCGTACCTGCCACCAGCTGAAACATTTGTGTACCTTTCACTGCTTTAGAAGTAGGTTATAGAAGCCAGCAAGATGGTTCACTGGTCTGAAGCACCTGCTTAGGAAAGCTTAGGGCAACCGCAGGGACAGCGGTCCAATCCCCGGCACCACATGGTGTGCCAGCCCCACCTCCCAGGGCAGGCTGAGCCAGCCATAATAAAAGTTTGTTTAAAAAGTAGGTTATAAAGCAGAGGTTAACTGCAAAAAAAGAGTTCTTACTACAAGCGACAAATTGAGCAGCCCTCTACTTCTACACCAACGTATAGTGTGCGCATGCAGCTGGGCATAGATAGAACACTGAATTCTAAGTTTAAATGAATATTTCTAACTAATTTCCAATGTCACCACTTCGCTTTTGCAGAGCATCTTTTAGATGTTTCTTGAAATCATGTAAATATCAAACTTTTTCTTTTAAAAAAAAATGTGTTTATCATGCTTTGTTCCTATTACAGGCCTATGAAAAGATTGCTTACCTCCTGACCAATCTGGGTGAGTCCACTTTAATTATTTCACTTGTGAATAAGGAAACGGGTGGACATGTCAGTCCATAGTCCCTCTGTCCCTTTCAGCACTTTCCTGTCTTTAGTCACCTACTCTGTCAGTAACCGTGGCCAAAGCAGAGTAGAAAAGCGGTGCATCCAGTCACGGGATCCCTCAGCTCCCAGCTGGCCCACCTGCTTCTCATAACTCTCCTACATTTTTCATCAATGTTTATGCTGCTTATGTTGTAAGTATAATATTGCATATCCTCGTTTTAAAATCAAAACAGTCCATAGAGATTCCTAAGGAGAATGAATCCTTCCTCACGTTCCTGTTCTGGCTTTCTGTGACCAGGATGGAATTGCTTTTGAACCTTCTTATGAGTTTTTTTCTGTGACTTTCCAACCGGCTTCTAAATAACATGATTGTATCCCTACTCTTGGGTTTCTACCTTTAGATAGCTACTTATTTCTTTCCTGGCATAAAAGTACTAAGTATGAAAACTCAGCTCTCCGCGCTCTTGCAAATGTCTCCCTCCTACACCCCATCTGCGCCCCACATGCTTCACCTGAGACAAGCTGTGATCTCTGCTCCTTTCACAGGAGTTCTGTCTACATCATTAGCCCAGTTAATACCTGATGTTCACATCCTTCTATCTACACAACTGTTTTCATATCCAGGCCATCTACCGTGCTATAATTATGTTTTAGAACTTCATCTATTTTTTTCATGAAAGTGGCTCATTAGTGCTTAAAGTTTTTATACTTCCCTTCATTTGCCCCAAACTTTTTGCCAAAACTTTACATTTCTTTTCCACACTGGGATTCTCCTGATAGCGTTGTTCATCCAAGTCCTCAGCTGCTCCATCCAGATGGGTCACACCCGGGGGCTCACCAGCTCCCTGGGGTCTCTTCTGCCCCTTCGCCTTGGTGGCATTCTGCTTCCCATTTCCTTTGCTCTTGCATTTGCTCCTGTTGGCACCTGCAAGTAAATGTCTTGAAATTTTTCATGTTGGAAAATGTCTTTCTCCTGTCCTCAAGGGTGGTTTTTTCCCTAGGTATGGAGCTCTAGGTTGAATGACGTTTCCCTTAACCCTTCCCTCTTTCCTTCCTTCCTTCCTTCCTTCCTTCCTTCCTTCCTTCCTTCCTTCCTTCCTTCCTTTTTCTTTTCTTTTCTTTTCTTTTCTTTTCTTTTCTTTCTTTCTTTCTTTCTTTCTTTCTTTCTTTCTTTCTTTCTTTCTTTCTTTCTTTCTTTTCTGGAACAGTGATTGAACTCATGCCCTTGCACTTACCAGGAGAGTTCCTATTTCACGGAGCTAAGTCCCTAGCCCCCACCCCCAACATCTTTATACCTGCAACATAGATGTTCAGAACTCAAGGTGATCCTCCTGCCTCAGCCTCCCTAGGGCTAGAAATACAGAGTTATGCCACCAGGCCCTGTCTAATTGTGCTAATTTGTGATTTACATTAGAAATTAGAAGTTATTTACCAAAGAGATCATGTATAATTTTATTAAAATGTTTCACAGTTGTATAATTCTTGACATCTGGTTTTCATAATTAGAAAGATAAACACAAACTAACATTTCAGTTCAAGTAGGCAGGGGAGATTGGGGGTTGAACCCAGGCTGTTGCCCTGAGCCACACCCCCGGCATGGTTTTAGGGTTTTGTTTTGAAACTGGGCCCTGTTAGGTGCTTAGCTGCCCAGGCTGACGTCTTCCTTCCTTGGACTCACAGAGAGCTGGGGTCACAGGAAAGCAAATGTGCTTTCCAGATTTCTTGAGGCATTACTAAGATGTATCCACAAAATTCAGACACCATCAAAATCACAATTTTTGCCACAACGAAGAGATCCTGGGAAACACGCTGGTGCAGTGCAGCGCAATGCAATTAGAAACGGATGATCAGACCCAAGAGAAAGTGTTCAGAGATTCACATTTCCTTTGGGAGACATGTTGCACAAAGGCGAGACCATAACTGCGCAATCTGAAGGAAGCAACAGTGACAGCCCGACCCGCAGGCCCTGGGGCCATGGCGTCGCTTGCCATGGCACACGCCGAGCAGCCACTCCCAGCACCACATCTGCACTTGGAGCCCTGCGCCACTGTCACCTCCTTCTGTGGGCCTGGGCTGTGTGCACATCTGGCCTACGTTTTTCTCAAATCAGATCCTATTCATTTTCTGTCTTTCTTGAATTTACTTGCTATTAAAGTGTGTATTAGAAGCCGGGCGTGGTGGCGCACGCCTGTGATCCCAGCACTCGGGAGGCTCAGGCAGGAGGATCGGTGCGAGTTCGAGACCAGCCTGGGCTACAAAAGTGAGCTCAAGCTGGGCATGGTGGCTCACGCCTGTAGTCCCAGCACTCGGGAGGCTGAGGCAGGAGGATCGGTGCGAGTTCGAGACCAGCCTGGGCTACAAAAGTGAGCTCAGGACCAGCCTCAACTGCATAGCGAGACCCTGTCTCAAAAAGACAAAAAAAAAAAAAAAAAAAAAAGTATGTATTAGATGTCCATATCGAGAACTAAGGCTGCTGTACACCCTGCTGAACTCATCTACTCTCTTACCTTTTTTGTTTTCTCTCTTTTGTTTTTTTAACTCATCGATCCTTGGTATGTGAGAGTTGACAGGATCCTGAGAAATCACCTAACGCCCTCACTACACAGATGACAAGACTGATGCGAGAAATGCATGAGTCGCCCGAAAGCTGAGATAGGACCTCAGCTCTGCTAACTGGTGCTTCCTTCTTTCTTTGTCACAGAAAATAGGAACTCTTCAAACAGCTCTGATGATTCAGGTGACCATATGGAGCACTGCTAGGGTGAAGAGCTGACCTGTCCTTCTGGTCACTTGTCTCTAAAGGCCAATGACAAAGAGAGCCGTGAAGCTCTTGATGGGTTGATAGCAGGTGTTATAATCCTTTCGTGGCAGTGAGGGATGTCCACGAGTCGCCTTAGATCTTGCTAGTGGCTCTGCACGTCTGGTATTGTCTCTCGCCTTCTGAGCGTGGGGCTGCTGGCTCCAGCTCCGAAGCTCTGTGATTCACCTGGTGCCTGTCAGTGATATCGTCTTCCTTTCAGAATACCCTCGTACCGAATCGGAGTGGGAAAACAGCTTCGCCCTGAAGATGTTTCTTTTCCAGTTTGTCAACTTAAACAGCTCCATCTTCTACATTGCTTTCTTTTTGGGAAGGTAAGCCAACTTTATATGTACTGTTTTTCACGATCGAAAGCACACCAACTGTGCCATGGCCAATTAGTTAACAGAGGTCGCAAATTCTTCACCTCTTCTATGGAGGACGTGGCTAATCGGCTTTTATGTGCATTCTTGCTCAGATGTTGGCGGCCAGAACCAATTAAAGTTGGCACCAAAAATAAAACCTGCGTCTATGCCATCTAATTATCAGCAATCACTCTATTAGGGAAGAAAAGAATTTTCGTGTTACCCTATGTTACAATTCCTTAATGTGAAAGCGTCTGCCCACCCTTCATCCCTTTTCTACTTTGTTCTAAAACGTGGGGACCAAAAGGACGCCAGCCTAATGGGTGTGTTTCCCAAGCCTTGGAAAACTCCTGAAGGTTGACGAGCTTTGAACTCAATCACTGGGCTGGCAGTGGTAACGTTCATTACCTCGCCCCAAGGCATCAGGGGCCACACAGGCGAAAGCATTTGGTGCCCTCGGGGCTTCGCCGGTACTTTCTCCTCGCTCTGACACTGAGCTTGGGTGCTGCTATTTTTCCTTCTCAAGCCTGGGGCTTTGAGGTTGTCAAAGCTGCTCAAGAGTCATCCTGCCTGGTGACACCAGGGAGCATAACGTCGCCCACTCTGCACTCAGCTGACATCTCAGCAGGTGGTTTCCATTTCATGAATTAAGATGCTTTTCTTTTTTTTTTTTTCAAAGATTTGTAGGTCACCCTGGAAAATACAATAAGCTTTTTGATCGGTGGAGGCTGGAGGAGGTGAGTGGCCTTGGGGGAGGTAGAGTGTGCTATATGCATAGAGAGAGGCCCACGCCAGGGGGCCAGGCCGGGCAGGAGACAGCACAAAGCCCAGGTCCTGAAACAGCACTTCAGGTGGAGAGGAGTTCCTCAGGTTCTGGAAAGAACCAACTACCTCTTTTGAGAAAGTGACAATGTATGAAAAGAATAAGCCCCAGCATTATGGATTTAACTTTTTAAAAACCTTTCTATTCATTTCTTTCATTTACAAGCTTAGCTGCCCTAAGGTCCTTTCTCATCTGGAAATCAGTGTCTAAAGCGGCCTGCAACTCCAGTCCTTGAAATGAGTTACATTTTCTTGTAAGAAAGGAAATTTTTGCCAGGCGTGGTGGCGCACGCCTGTAATCCCAGCACTCGGGAGGCTGAGGCAGGAGGATCGGTGCGAGTTTGAGACCAGCCTGGGCTACCAAAGTGAGCTCAAGGCCAGCCTCAACTGCATAACAAGACCCTGTCTCAAAAAGACAAAAAAAAAAAAAAAAAGAAAAGAAAAGAAAGGAAATTTTTGTTATATATATATATAAATCTATCTATCTATCATTTATCTATCTAGTGTTTAGTACAGGGTCTACAGGGTTTCACTACGTAGATCAGACTCTAGTGATACTCTTGTTTTCAGCCTCCCAAGCACTGGAGCTACAAGCACACACCGCCACACCCTCTCTCAGTTGTCATCTCAGCATGCCAAGGGGCGGGGCCTGCACAGCTTCCCAGAGATGCAACCCTGCAGCTGCCTAAGTAGGCGCTTTAGTCTACTGAGCTATTTGGCCAACTCTATGCAGGGAAATTTTAGTCCAGAAGAAATATTTGAAATATTGCCACTTGAACATGTATATGTTTGCTTTAGCTTTGTTTTGGTGCTTTTTTAAATAAAACTTTATAATATTTTCCAACAAAAATGTCACTACTCCTAAAGTCTTTCTGGACTTGTATCACACGTCCATAAATTATAATGAAACTTGTTAGTTTGTTTTTTTACTAATTTTTAAAAACTAATGGTTTTTTACCCATTGAAACTTGATTCTCAGGGAACTGTGGTGACACATGCCTATAATCCCAGTACCTGGGAAGCTGAGGCAGGAGGATCACCATGACTTTAAGGCCAGTCTGAGTGTACATAGTGAGTTCTAAGCCAGTCTGAACTGTAAAGCAAAACCCTGTCTCAGAAAAAGAAAAGAAAGAAAGAAAGAAAGAAAGAAAGAAAGATAGAAAGAGGTAATCATTATTTTTTACTAAATTTAAGTCACAAACTTAATAAAAATACTTTTTACTCTGCAAAGTAATCATAAAATTATTGTAACCTATTTCTTATAGTTGTACCCATTTCTAGGAGACTTGCCAATCAGAATGCCTTTTCCTTTTCTAACTCAATTATTCTCAGGATGATTCTAATGTAAACTCTAATTTAATAAATATTCTAACAAAAAGTCATAATTGAGAAACAGACTAAGAAAAGATTCGCAGAAACCTGTGCTTGAGATACTTCTAGTCACACCAGAAGCCTTTCCTCAGAACCCAGCATGGCTGCTCTTGGGTTCCCTTCTCAGATCAATTTGGCTTTTGATTTTAATATGTGAAGAAAGCTCAAAACTTCCTAAGAAGATCAACTTGATTACCAAAAACGTGGAGCTCGAATGCTAACTAAATTTCCTTCTCATTCTCTGCCCTTGTTTTTAAACCCTCTGTGGTCTCTGTTTTCACGCCACACACTGGCGGCGGTCTTGTTTACATGGCCAAGTAGCACGTAGCTCAGAGACCAGTTCTGCAGCACTCTGCGCCTCCTCCGGAGCTGTAGGCGGCTCCCATCAGCCAGTAACGCTCTCAGCGCTGTCTCCCTAGCCACTGGCTTTCTTCTTTTGGCCAAAGACCTTTCACAATTCTGTAACCTCTCCCCCTCCCCCCAGTCCAAGTCCCAAAAGCTTTTGCTTTTGGCCCGGAATCACCTCACCTGAAAAGAGGCTTGCTTTTCCCAGGAGTGTCCAATAGGAGCTGGGAAGGAGGCAGCAGAGAGGCAGCCAGGTAGCTCGCATGTTGGTGACAATTTCATAGCCAGCATCACCAATGACTTTGCTTAACTGAATATTCTTAATTATGACATCATTGGATGCTTTCATTAGTCTTTGCAAGTGCTGAGGAAAACTGGGACTTGTGTTAAGGGATGACATGTTTCTGTGTTCTAATTCTTTCCCAGTCATAGCCAAGCTCCTCGTGTCTACAGATTTCAGTCCTTGGTTTTGTCAACGGCTGACGAAAATCATTATCTAAGCATTGGTGATTGGCAATTAGATAGAACTGTGCAAGGCACAATTAAGGGGAACCTTTATAAAGAAATAAGAAAGGACTACAGTTGTATTGACATACATTCACTATCAAAAATGTTTACATGGTGCTGGGAAGATAGCTCAACAGAATAAGCACTTGTCTGGCAAACACAGGATCCTGAATTCAATCCCTGGTACCAAAAAAAAAAAAAAAAAAAAGTTTACATAATGGCTAACAACTTATAGCAGTACTATACTTTAGTGCACTCTAGGGATCAATATTAAGCACTCTCCATATTTTTATTCATTTGCTCCTCATAAAAATTCTCTTATATTAATAATTTAACATATGTAGTAACAAAAGTGTAGAGAAGTCTTGTAATTTGTCTAACCTATAAAGCCTGATGAAGTCAGGGCTTGCTCAGTGAGTCGGCATAGCTTCAAAGTCCAGATTGGGAACATGGGCATTCTCTGCCGGCTCCTGGGGATGGGGACACAGTCCAGGGGCCATGAAAACGCACTTTGCTATAAGGTGGCTGTCAGGGTGCGGGCTCACACCTGTAAGCTGGGCTGAGAGCGAGAATACCAGAGCAGGTGGAGCAAAGGATCACCAGGCATGGCGTGCGTGGGGCCTGACTCCCTCTGACTCCAGGGATTGCAGGTCCAGCCCCTACCTTCCAGGGTTAAAGAGTAACCGAGTGATGGCTTTCAGCTCCAGCTCGTGTGTCCATGCTCATACAATTTAGAAGTGCTCTGGAATGAACATCCGGGGCCCCTGCATACCCTTCCTGCCCTTCTGTGCATTCGAAGCATGGCTCTTTTTATCAAGTGAATTCTGAGGAGCAGGAGGGCTGCCTTCAGCCACCATTCTATGAATGAGGCAGATTGCCAACATAAAACCTTTTGAGGGCTGGGGAGACAGCTCGGCTGTCTAAGCGCCTGCCTGGCAAGCGCAAAGTCCTGATCACAGCCGTGCTGTGCTAGCCCAGAAACCCCGGGTGTGGTGGCACATTTCTGTAATCCTAGTGCTGGAGAGGCTGGGACAGAAGGATCACTGAATCCGAACTAAGCAGCAAGACTCTGAATCAGCAACAATAAATAAATTAATTAAAAATTGAAAACAAACAAAAAAAAATGCCCTTTTGATTCATTTTCTCTTTCCTATAAATAATAAACGATCAAGGCTTAATTTCAAAGAAGTCATAAATACTCTGTCTTCCAGCCTCCCTAGTTCAGTTTATCTATCCTTCGTGAGAACGACCCAATTACAGCGTGCTATGCTGGGGGCTTCCCCAAGCTGGCATAGTTTGAGCCATGCGCGAAGCACCCACAGCGAGGCGTCTTGCTCACATGGTAAGCAGAATTCACCCTTAGCATGCCACAAAGGAGCGGCGCATACGGCGGCCCAGGCCACGGCTTCTCCCCGCAGGACTGGCTGACACTGCGTGACCCTGTGCAAATCAATTTGACCCTAAATTTCCCTACAAAAGCAAAGCGCTCCAGTTGGCAGCTGTGATCTGTAACCTAGACCTTCCACGGTATGCAGTGAGGACACAGATGCAGAGATAGGGACCCTTAAGCTCATCCACAAAAGAGGAGGCTCGTTTGGATCTGAAAACCCAGACATCTCTATGCGAGAAGCAGGTTGACCACAGGCTCTCTCTGCCTTTGCTCAGAGAGTGCCAAGTCACCGGCCTGGAACCAGAGAGGAAGGGGGCTATTTTGTATTCTAATCATTTGTTCCTCTTGAAGTCCCACTGGTTACCAATTTGATAGAAATAGAAACTGTAGGTCAAAGCTGTGTTGACTTATCTCCATCCTCCAGAGCAGGACATGGACTCATTTCTAAAGAAACACACCTCCACCTTCCCACACAAGGAAGTCGCTGCCCAAGTGCATATTTTACAAATACACACCCTTTTTATTGAAATCTCGTTTGTGTACGTGCATGCGGCACCATCGTACTGAGAATCCAACCAAACAGTGGCTCACCAAGCCGTTCTGTGGCACGAGTCTGTGATCTAAACACACTAATGGACACAGAGAGTAGCTCTCCAAGTGATAGATTTTTCAATACTTTGCCACTTTAAGAGTGGATGGATTTAATGGCTGACTCCTAAGATAGTGCAGCAGACCCTCGCTATTTTGACGTTTGACTTCCACAACCTCCCTGTTTCACAGGCCTTCAAAAAACATTAGTTTTAAGCTGGGCATGGTGGCGCAGGCCTGTAATCCCAGAACTTGGGAGGCTGAGGCAGGAGGATCGGTGTGAGTTCGAGATCAGCCTGGGCTACAAAAGTGAGTTCAAGGCCAGCCTGAACTGTACAGCAAGACCCTGTCTCAAATAGGAAAAAAAAAAATTAGTTTTATAATTTAAATTATTTATCATGGATTTTTTTCGCTATATGGCAGAATTTTAGGTACTGTACAGTACACATATGTCATTCCAATTACACAAGTTTACAAGTTTAGAACATAATTAAAAACAAGCATTTTTAAAAGCATGGAAAAGGCTTGTAAGAGTGTGAGAGGGTTCATAAAGCCTTAAAGTTTCACTTATTTTCAGTTATTGGGGGGTTATCCCAATGTAACCTCTGTGATAAGTGAGCGACCACTGTAAGCTCAGTAACTCCGCAGTGCAAAAAAAAAAAAAAAAAAAAAAAGCTGAGAAACAGCCTCAACCCGACCCGGCATGGAAGGCTAGCCGCCCCCGCAGCGCTCTAGTGGGGTGTCACTCCCACGCGGTCTGACAGAAGCAGTCCTGCGCATCTGTCGACTGCCTTCCAAGGCATGCAGCCGCGGGTTTCACCTCAGGAAAGCACTAGGCAAGCTCAGCTTGGATGGCTTCCCTCAGGGTCGTCATGTTCTCGAGACTGTCGAGGTTATGGAAGACTGTTCAGAGCAGAGGAATTTGGGGACTCAGGGGAAAGGTGCGCCGAGGGAGAGTCCCCTGGGAGAGTGGGGAGAAGAACCCGAATAGCTGCTGGTGTGGGCGGAGGCCGGAGCTGGGTGTCTCGGTGTCCATGTGCCTCTCTCAGATTTGCCAAGTGTACCATGGCGACACCAGGAGCAGTGTGGGCAGCGAGTGGGTGAGGACTACACAGAAGCCCGCAAGCAGCTTTATAAATTCTCCCTGAATCCAACATCATTCTGAAACAAAAAATATGCCTTAGACAGTATGTTGTATGATGTTGTCACCGAATTAAAATCACTGGATGCTCTTCTTCTACCTCACTGTCAAAAGGCATTTAATATTCTGCAGTATTCACTAAAGGGGATCAGGTCTGGGGCAGAGCCTGGCAGACTGTAAGTGGTCATCAAAAGTCAGATTTCTAGGGCTGGCCAGATAGCTCAGTGGACTACAGCACCTGTTTAGACAGTGCAGTGGCCAGGGTTTGATCCCCAGAGGGTCATGCTGGCCCAGCCCCGGGGAGTGCTGAGACAGCGATTGAGACTGGGTGTACCGGCATGAGCCTGGAATCCCAGCACTTGGGAGGCTGTAAAGAGGTAGATCACTAGAAATCCGATCTGTGGGGAGAGACCTTGTAGACCCTGTCCTAAATGCATTTTTAAAAGTCAGATTTCTTGTTCTTGCTAATATGTTCACCCACATCCCACTATGATCCCTGAAAAATCCTCCACCAGTGTGTTTCATTCCTGATTTTGCCACAGAAGCATCGTAGGGTGACCTGGCTTGAGAGCTCATTCATTATTCTGCGTGAACGTGAGGAATGTGGGGCCCCTGGGATAGGAGGGGCCTTACTGGTCCTCTTACTATCTTCCAGTGCCACCCCAGCGGCTGCTTGATAGACCTCTGCCTGCAGATGGGCGTCATCATGTTTCTGAAGCAAATATGGAACAACTTCATGGAGCTGGGATACCCGTGAGCACGATGTTTTGAAACTTAGCTTCTCTGTCTTTTTAGATGGTATGGATAGGGCGTCAAAGTGTCCTGCTTTAGACGCTGGAACGCACTTTACATCCCAATCCTTAGATATAAGTTATTTAGAATACTGTGCTAGTAAACCTTTAAGACCTAATTAACCAAAGGCTGGATGAGGCTATTTTGAGTTATTTCTTAATTAGGGGAAGAGCTGATTCATTGACTGATGATGTACATGCCTTAGGTTCAATGAGTAATTTTTACTTGATTCTTTTTCTGGTTGGCCTAGGATTTTTTTTTTTTTTTTTTGCTATTGTTGTTTTCTTTCTTTCTTTCTTTCTTTCTTTCTTTCTTTCTTTCTTTCTTTCTTTCTTTCTTTCTTTCTTTCTTTCTTCTTCTTCTTCTTCTTCTTCTTCTTCTTCTTCTTCTTCTTCTTCTTCTTCTTCTTCTTCTTCTATTTTTTTTCCTTTTGCTTTTTTTGTACTGTGGAACAAACTCAGGATCTTGTACTTGCTTGTGCTACTATCTCCCTGGCCTATATATCATATTAGTATGCTTCTGAGTAGAAACCAGGGGGCCAGAAAAATGACACTGACTCTGAAACCTGCTGTAAAATGTTGTTAAGTTCTAACAGCCTTAGCACCTGGGTCTGAGCTAGTTAGTCAGACCTGGCTCTGGTTCCTTCTCTGTTGCTTTGTTAGTTTTGCCTAAAATGCATCTCACTTCTCGGAAGTATCCTTTGCATTTGTAAATCAGCAGATTTTGGAAGATTAAATGAGACGATGCAGTGCATATTAAACATTAATCACAAATGACAAAACTTCCTGGGAAGAGAATTTTCAGCAAATCATCAGTATGTGAAATATATAACAATAAAAAAGTCCTTGGTCTGTCCTCTGGTGTAGGTTAATCCAGAACTGGTGGTCACGGCATAAAATCAAGCGTGGCATGCAAGATGCTTCCATTCCTCAGTGGGAAAATGACTGGAATCTGCAGCCCATGAACATACACGGCCTGATGGACGAATACCTGGAAATGGGTAAGGACGGAACATCCGGCCGGACGTGTGGCCGTCTGGAGGTGGTTTGTGGATGTCCCATGGGCTCTGCTTCCACAGAGAAAACCATCCCTCCCTAAAGACTGACAGAGGCCTCTGAAGTATCCTGAGAGATGGCCGCTCCTGTGTCTCAGTGGAGACTGAGGTGGGAGGTAGTGCCAGGAAGCCTTGGCCCAAAGTAGAGGTTCTTCTCCCAAGGGAACCCTGGCTTTTGAGCAAGTAGTTTGATAAAACAAAATAAAGCCCAATCAATTCCTTTCCTAAGGAAATATTCCCTTCACGCAAAGAAAGTCACAATTGCTGTGCACAGAAAATCTCTGCTTGAACCCAGTCTGAGTCTTAGTTTGAATAATCTTACTTATTTACATTCAGAAAATAGAAATGCCTCTCACAACTTTGGGACTGCTGGGCGTTGGACTTGGTCATGCTTTTCTCTGGACTTGAGTTTTCTCCTCTGTGAAATGAGGGTGAAGATTCCTGTGGGTCCCAGGAGCCGCTCCAGAGCCAGGCGCTGCTGCGGAGCCAGGCGCTTCCCGGGGCCGCCTGAGGCCTCCTGTTTCAGCTTCTCCCTGCCTCCTGCTCTTCTCTTCCTCCTGCACTCCCTCCTGCCCTCCTCCCCTTCCTCCTTTCCTCCTCCTTTCCTCTTCCTTCTTCCTTTTCCTTTTCTTCTCTCTCCTTCCTTCCTACATAATGGTGGACAGCAGAGATCTGAAGTCTGCTTAGAGCTGAGCTTGAACGCAGCTTTTAATATTTTCTACCATAACTTCAGAAAGATTAATTAACACCCGTGAGCACCAACGCTCTCATCTGTGACAGGAAATGAGCCCGTAGGACACGCTGCAGGGACAGCTGTGCCCAGCGCTCACTGCCTACCGCCCTCTCCTCACAGTGCTGCAGTTCGGCTTCACCACCATCTTTGTGGCCGCCTTTCCCCTCGCTCCTCTGCTGGCTTTGTTAAACAACATCATTGAAATCCGGCTGGATGCGTACAAGTTTGTCACCCAGTGGCGGAGACCCCTTCCAGCCCGAGCCACTGACATAGGTGAGACCCGGAAATGAAACGGTGTTGATGTTGCTGGTGTCAAGAGAGGAGTGTGTGTGTGTGTCTTTGTGTGTGTGGTCAGTCTTCAGCAGTGCGCAGTGTAGGGATGAGTGACATCTAAGAAGTGACAGAGACAGGAGGGCAGTGCATGGCTGGGCACACTCCGTGCCCTTCCGGAGGACAAGCTCAGGGGCTTCTTCCCCCAGCCTCTCCCACCACATGCAGACCCTGAATCTGGTTCCTCAAGACAGTGAACTAAGTCACAGGCAATGGACGCCTCCCCGCCATGGATGTGCTGGTCCTGAGTTCTGGCTTCCCTACCCAGAGGATAGGGGCAAAAATGTCTGTGTTCCTGAGGGAGTATCTTGGTGAGGCAGCATGGATAGCTGAGGCCAAGTAGCTGAATCGTACTTGATGTCCTATGAGCTTCTACAGGGAGCCACCTACCTGCCTCAGCAAAGCAGGCTGGTGGTGCAAAAGTAAAGTGGTACATACTTAACTGCAAGGAATTTTATATTGAATGTGGAGCTTCATAAATACATAGCATGTACATAGATACACACACACACACATATATATATATGACAATTATTGCAGCAATTTGAGTATACAACATTTTTCAGTATTCTTGTGCATTGTTTTATTTCATTTTAATGAGAAAAAAAGGTAAAATAGCAATGAGACAGTTTCAAAACAGGTTAGTAGGACAGTTATAATAATTGATACATGGCATATTGTTGTCTTCGTAGTAGTTATTCAGAGGACCAGATGCAGACACGACATCTTGCCTAAACACTATTAGGACGAACCCTTCTTCTCATTGAACTAAGAGAAAGTAGCTGTATATCTACCCTAACTATCTTACGTATACATAGATAATTTTTTCACTACAAAATGGTTCTTTATTTATACTTTTGCGAAGTTAGTAACACATGACACACGGTTGCCTAACGTCTAGTAGCTGACCTGAGCCAGACGTTAGACAACCGTGTTTATCTCAGGGTTGAGGCACTGTAGCTTCTTTGCTGTAGGCATTGAGGCCCAGTCCCACCCACACACACACATCTGATCATTTTCCTAGCTTCTGTGCCTCTCAATATATCGCCCTTTTTTTGTTTTGTTTTGTTTTGTCAGAGTTGGGTGTCCCACTGAGGTTAGAGATGCTGTATTTAGAGAAGTCTTTAAAGGTCTTCTTGTGCATTCTAAAACAAAACTATATCAATATAAACGTGTAGTATTCAGTAATTTTTCTTTCTCCAATAGCATATCTCAAAATGTATCAGTCTAATACATTTTAATATAATATTCTAGTAAAGGTGTATGGCAGACTTTGTAATCCTTTTTTCATTTTTTATTACTTTTAACAAGAAATAACAGTGAGACAGTTGTACAATATAATATCACTTAGCTATAAAGAATGATAACCTAAAAGACTTCATATATAAGTGGATGTATCTTAAAGATATATGCGTAAGTGAAATAAATCATACTTACATGTGGAAATATCCAATAGTCTTCCTAGTGTAAGAACACAAACGAAGAAATAAAACTGGAAAGGCATAACATGGCTGAATGGAAACCAAGCACTTAAGGTGAAATCCTTTAGTCATTTTATTTTCCCACTGTAGGTAGCAATAAATACTGACAAAAATGGTCATAATGTTTATAAACTTAGCCAGATTAAATCTTTAAACATAGACCTACTACACTAAAACACACATTTTAGTTTTAAAGTATATGTTTTCATTACCACAAAACAATTTCTGTTTTCACTTGCTTTCTAAATAGCACTGGATGTTATAGTCCTTTCAAGTTTCTGAAAACCTTTTTTACCGTTAGCAAGCTCTTTTGAAGGCCATTTCTTTGAATAAAGAGAGATTGTGAACTTTTGCTGTATTTGCTGGCTCCTTTCATTTCCATGGAAAATTTCTCACTTGCATTCTGGCAGTTTCTCTCCTGAGTTGTCCCCTTAACATGTTAGGATCTTTGATGCAGCATATATTTTTCCCCTGTACTAAATTTTTAACAGAATGGTAGGTTTTACAAAACCTAAACATTGATTTTTGATGCAATACAATACCGGTTTGTATGGAGTCTGATTTACCTCATGACATTAGGTAAGCACTGAACATTTTTATTTGATTCTTTTAATTCCCACATATTGCAGGCCCCTTATGAAGGATTTGGAAGACAGGATGGGGAAAGAAGAATGCTCTCCTACTGCCAATACCCCTCAGCACGTTGGAATTATTTTTCTGGAACTATTTTTCCTCATCAATACTCTTAAAGCTGTTTGAACATAGTTGAAATGTCCGTTTTGGCTGTGATCAATAATAAGGATTCCACACATAACTTCAAAAGCTATCTTTTTATCTGTATGAGAAAAAAAAATGTAATTTTGCTGCATCAACAAGTTCTCCATGTGAGGTTTGGGAATATTCCAGACACTTGTGCACATGACAGCATGACAACCAGACCTGGTCCAAAGGATGTTCCTACTTGCAGACCTTTTCAGCTGGGGGCTGCCCACCCTCTGTGGGAAGCGAACCTGCAATCGCCATAACCTCCAGTCTCAGACTTAGGAAATGATAGTCAATGCTTCAGCGCCCGCATAAGTAGAACACTCTTTCCAAAATAAAACCGGTCAGAGGGCCTTAATGTTTGCTCACCGTCTGTCATCTTTCTCCCACCAGGCATCTGGCTCGGCATCCTGGAAGGAATCGGCATATTGGCTGTGATCACCAACGCGTTCGTCATTGCCATTACGTCGGACTACATCCCGCGCTTTGTCTACGAGTACAAGTACGGCCCGTGTGCAAACCACGGAGAGCAGAGCGAAAAGTAAGGCTGGAGCGGACACACACCCTCCATGCGTGTTCCCTTTGTAGCTAAATGAGACCTGACTGGGCCAGCTGGGACCGTGCGTGGCCATGACAGGCCAGGCATGCTCCTTGCATGGGTAATGGTGGTGTGAGGTGAAATCAAGCGAGGTGAAAAAGCTCACTGAACTTACAGCAAATAATTGTAGAGCTTTGTTTTTGTTCAAAAATAAATCACTGATATCAAAATGCTAAGAACATGATACTGTACTTGGAAGCCAGCTTCGAGCCTGGGGAGAGACCTCCGAAATAATTCCCACATGGTCTTTTCACTGTGCAGATGGAGACATCAAGCCTACGCTGCTTAATCAAGTTGCCGAAGGGAACAAAGAATGTGTGGGAAGACAGAGGCCGTCAGGGACTAGATGCCTACAGATTTTGAAGTGGAATTTATAGCTAGCGTTTAAGAACACAGAATATTTTGCCCTCAACCTGTCTGACATGTACTTTCCGTTAAGATTTAAATCCACACTTCAAAGGAAAGTTTCTCAGCCTCTGTACTATTGAAGTTGGAAACCAGAAATTCTTTGGCTGAGGTGAGGGGACTGGAGTTTTTGCACCGCGGGATGCACAGCAGCGTGCGTGCCCTCGGCCCAGTAGATAACCATGCTACGTGCTGTATCTCTCAGGTTACAATATCCTGAAGTATTTGCAGAGGTTTCCAGGTGGCCCCGGGGCATGGCAGGTTCACCTGGCATGGTGCCGGGGCTTTAGGTGATGTGCTATCTCAGATTTTTCCTTACGAAAGACGTGGTCAGAGAAGAACGCAAGGGGCACTGTGTTTGGAGAACAAAGAGGAACTGGAGTCACTTAGCGTGCTGTAGGCAGAGGGCGGCCTGGAGTATGCAAACGGTGATGGCCGCTCCAGCAGCGACGGAAGTCGCATCTCCTGGCCCACGGCATATGCCTTGCTTTAGGAAAGCGTTACCTGTCCTCTGTGGCTGCACTCTGCTCTTCTCGGAAACAGAAAGGCCTCCCAGCAGCAGCACTGCAGTTTTTCCAAGGAGCAATTCTAAAGATCCAGGCACTGCTTTATTTTGTATGGTGCAGCCTCTGCAGAAGGCTGGCCTTTTCGCTGAGCTTCTAGTAAAAGGCGCATCACCTATCAACCTGCAGCTGGCGCCTAGCAGGTACAGGAACGGCTGGCCACAGACCTGCTGGCCCAGAGGAGGCCTCTGCAGTAGTGCATGAACTCCAGCACGCTTTGCAGTAGGAAATTCTAAGTGCCTCTGAGGAAATACTAATAACTGTTGATTTTTTACATTCCTGTTTTAATTTCCAACATCTTAAAAAATCAATATACCTTGGTAAAGAACCCCTGCAGATGGGCAATACTTTTCAAAGTGTAAAGGCAACTTGGAGTCCTTTGGTGGCCATTGCAGTGCGAGGGAAAAGCTACTTTTTCTTAGCTCAGGATGCTCTGGAAGCAGATTTTTAAGAATCTGAAATGTGTGGGCTTGTCAGGCGTGTTTGTTGGGAGCTGATCTGAGAGAGTCTTTTTTGCCCCCTAGTGGCAGGAGGCAGCGGCGTTGGCTGGGTGCTTCCATTTCAGACCCTGTCTTTCAAGGAGCACAGCCTAGAGCTGGGGCTCACGCCATGTCAGTGCAACGCAGCACACTGTAATATGTCCTAGGAATGCTTAGCAGCTGCACTGGAGTAGGTCCATCTCAACTGAAAATACTCAGAGAGAGGTAGCGATAGGGAAAGATGGCAAGAGATGGACAGATGTTGACAAGATAGTCGGAGAGATGATAAATTGTGGCATCTAGGCTGAAGGAGAAAGAGGAATCCAAGGCCATGCTGGAGTTAGCTCTTCACGTTCAGAACGTGGTAGGCCTGTGCTTGAATCCGGGCCCTAGGCACTACCATACTGGGACAGCGGTTCTTCCAATATGGGTGCAGACACTCTTCGGGAATCCACAAATCAAGATATTTTCACAAGGACACTTTCCTTATGTTGATTCCAGCGATATCTTTTCTACTTGCTTGTGTGAGTTATATTGGATAGAAATGTAGACAATAAAAAAAAATCTATCTTGTTCTTCAGCTAAGTGGGAAGCACTCAAAATATAGTATTTAAGCCGGGTGTGGTGGCTCACGCCTGTAATCCCAGAACTCGGGAGGCTGAGGCAGGAGGATCAGTGCAAGTTTGAGGCCCGCCTGGGCTACAAAAGTGAGCTCAAGGCCAGCCTCAACTGCATAGCGAGACCCTGTCTCAAAAAGACAAAAAAAAAAAAAAAAAAAAAAAAATATATATATATATATATATATATATATATATATATATAGTATTTAGAGTCTCCATGAAATGTGACATTAGCTATAGACATTTCTGCAGATTGTCCTTACTAGACTGAGGTGTTACCAAGTTTTTAGCTTGTCAAGTGGTGTTTATCATAAAAGGAAGTTATAGTTCAGTCAAAATTTTGTTTATTGATGTGATCATATATTTTCTTCTAATGTACAAAAGTTGCACAAAATGTGTGGGGAATATTTACATTTTTCAAACATGTAGGGTCTGCTAAATAGCTCAGTGGATTAAGGCTCCTGCCTAGGCAAACTGGGGTGTCAGGGGTTCAATCCCCGGGCCTGCCCCGCCCCCAGCACGCTCTGAGGTGGTGATTGAGACTGGGCGTGGTGGTACGCACCTGTAATCCCAGCGCTTGGGAGGCTGAAAATAGGAGAAGCACTACGAGTCCAATCTACATGGTGAGACCTTGTAAACCCTGTACTGAACGTATGTATTAAAGAAAAAAACCTAGATTTGGAACCTGGAGGCCACCACCCAGCACCGCTAGGGGCACTTGTAACGAGGACTCCAGAACTGCCGCAGGAGGGCGCCCGAGGGAGGGCGCAGATGTGTGTGAGGCAAGCGGAGGCATTGCTAGGGGAATGACTGGCTCTGTGTATTTGCCAGGATAATCATTTTTATTTAGACATACACTTTATCCTTTGCTCACGCCTTGTGAATCTTGGCTGGTCTGTGCATGGTGTGATCCCCTGAGGGTTCACGGACTCCATCATGAGGTGACCTCGGCCTGGGGAGGGCTGTAGACTCAGCCGCCGCGCTGCAAGCTGCAGAGTGCGTGAGCAGGCACAGGCTCCTCCCGCCATCAGCAGGTGCCGCAGGCATCTTTCTCTCAAGGGCTGTGTGACCTGGAAGACTGAGCTTTGTTACTGCAGGTGTAGGGACTCACTGCAGCCCATAGGACGAACTGGGTTTATATTTGTGGTAGACATCACCGTGTAATATTCCATATGCTTTACAAATTTTTGTGACTTTCTCTCCTACCATACTGGGATGTCCACTTTAGAATGACAGGGACTATTACCTATTTTCTTTACTGATAAAGTATATGCACTGGGGATTTTTAGGTCAAGCTGTAACATTTCAATAAACATGGTAAAGTGAACAAATATGCAATGCTTACAGTATATGTAATTATATTCAGCAACAGCGTTGCATGCATATATATTTACAAAATATTCGTTTATAGATATTTTAGCTCTATAATAGTGACCTTTAGTTGTGGGAGTTTGTTTGTTTTTTTGTTTGTTTGTTTTTGTCCAGGGTCTCACTACACAGCTTGCACTTCTAGTGATCCTCCTGCTTTCAGCCTCCCTAGCGCCGGTATTACAGGTGTGCACAAGCACACCTGGACTTGGTCGCTGGCTCAAGGCACCTGGGGGTGGGGCTGGTGTGGCAGGTGGTGCTAGGGAGCAAACCCTGCCCGTGTACTTGCCTAAGCAGGCACTTAGTCGGCTGAGCTATCTTGTTAGCCCTTATAATAGTTTTTGTTTGTTCATTTGGTTTTTAGTGCAGGGCCTACAGGGTCTCACTACACAGGTCAGAGTTATAATGATTCTCCTGTTTCCAGCTTCCCAAGCACTGGGATTACAGGTGCACACCCTCACATCCAGTCTCAATTGCCATCTCAGTGCAGCCTCAGGGCGGGGCTGGCGTGACACTCTAGGGATCAAACCCTGTCCACTGTGTTAAGCTCTAAGCAGACCCTTAATCTGCTGAGCTGCCTGGCTGGCCCGAAGTTGAGAAGGATTTTTGAGGGCAGGGGGCCTGGCTCTGACTGCCTTAAGGGGGAGTCTGGCTATTGTACCGTGGTCCCCTGAGCCGGCCTGAGTTTGCCCAAACAGACGCTTAAGCAACTAAGCTAACCTGCAAAGTTCCCCTACAGTTATTTTTTAATCAGTACAAGGGTGTTGTGTGTAATGATAATGGTCATCACTGCAGATGGTAGACTTTTAGAGGATCAGTAGTGAGGAGCTGAATTTTTGGTGCATGCTAACCAGGTAAGGAAGGTGAACTCACATGAAAGCAAAAGAGAACTACTGGGAGAGAAACGGTACAGACAGGAGAATCAGGGACCCGAGTGAGCTGTCCTAGTTGCTAGGATTTCATAGTTGGAATGCGTCTGTTGCGGCATTTATAAGGCCCTGTCATTCGTAGTGAAGGAGCTATACAGGACGCATAGGACTCTCTGAATCAAGGGTTGCTTTCCTTTCCCGCAGCTGCTTAAAGGGCTACGTCAACAACAGCTTGTCCTTCTTTAACCTGAGTGAGCTCGGCATCGGCAAGTCTGGCTACTGCAGGTACGCGTTTATAGCGCACAGCTGTCCCCCGTGCCTGCCTTCACCTGTGCCCCTCCTCCGCTCTAAGTGCCGGTGAGCCCACGCAAAGGGTTGTGGGAATCCAAGAGCACTTGGGGTGTCCACATTTTGATCCCTATTCCTTACAGCCTTGGCTTCTGTGGGTTTTAGGTACCGAGACTACAGAGGTCCTCCTTGGAGTTCCAAGCCCTACGAGTTCACCCTTCAGTACTGGCACATCCTGGCTGCCCGGTTGGCATTCATCATTGTGTTTGAGGTTAGTCATAAGCAGACAGCAAAGGACTATGGGTAAATGCTTTCTAGCTGATCTGTCTCTGGCCTTTTTGAAATGAACTCTTCACTGACTTCCAAAAAATTGAGGTCTTTATGAGGGGTGAAACCCATTAGAACAGCACACAGAAGCAAAAGCTGAAACACATGACACAGGAGACAGGCAGGCGTTTGTCCCAGAAAATCAGAAGGAGGACGCAGTTGAACAGGTCAACCAGAAACTCTGGAACCTCCTTGTGTTGAACCTCTTAGGAGCCAGATTTAAAAAAAAAAAAAAAAAAAAGTAAGAATTGGTTTCAAAATTTGATTTTTCAAAATTCCACATCTATTCACTGGCATGGAAAAACTAATATTCCACACAATCAAGTCTAAATACAATAATTGGGTGGCTCAATTGATTATGCCTTAGAATACTTTTATTATAAAATGTGTAGTTGGATTTTCAGAGTTCTGAAATAGTATTGGAATGGAATCCAGTGAAGAAATTTGGGGAGACCACCAGTTCATTACTTTAACATGGTCTAGTACCAAAGATCTTAACATTGGGCTGTTCCGTGTGTCTACTCCTGAGGTAGCTTAGCAAAAGTTATGAGTCTTTTATTTGTTGCCAAAATTATGCAGTCACCATGCGAAGAACTTGGGGAACATCTCTTCAAAGGCAACTGTCCCTCTCCACTGATTTCCAGAGAACACTTCTAACTTTAGAATGAGCTGTCTTCAACCAGGAAGTGAAGTGCTTACTCTAAGCGTCTCCTCTAGACCACACTTTGTTGCTTGATGGTAGTATGCGAGGAGGACGTCAATTTGGGCCTGCGTGCTGTGGGGGGGTCCTCTCTGCGCCCCGCTGTCACCTTCCTTGGCTTCTCTCCCACCCTCTGCGAAGTTCTATTCAACCTGCAGAGGCCCGCCCTGTTTAGCAGCGAGGCATAGACCGTGGGTGACCGGGCAGAGGTTTGCGGCCCCTGAGCACCAGCGGGGTTCAGAAGCCACGCACCCGTCCAACGTCTTACTCCTAATCATCGCCATCTTGTCTCCCAGGTTTATTTGGGCTTTTTGAAAACCATATCAGTAACACAGTGGGAAACAAAAACAGGGATGAGGAAAAGGACAAATGAAACGAGGGGGAAAACATATAGTTATGTACATGTTCAGAGTAGTTTGGAAAACTACTAAAATTTTCTGCTGGTCTTTTCATAGGAACAGTTAATGTTTAAGCTATTTTTCTTTTTCCTTTTTTTTTCCCTTTAAATTTCTTAAAACTTTTCTGTTATATAGCTTTGTTTTGTTTTTCTTTAAGCCAGTCTTGCCCATTTATACCTGGCAACCTGAGCAACTAATCTGAAGATAACCTCATGCAATACAGCAGCCATTATTGAGTTCCTATTACTTTGTACAGGGATATTTTGTATCATTTCTAATGCTGTTTTTTTCCTATCACTATTTTTATTCTATTCTTTAAAAAATAAAAATAAATATAAGTACCATATTTAAGTACAGATTCATGTGAGAAAGATGAAATATTTTATGACTGTTTGTAATGTGTGAATTTAAAACAGAAGACACTCTGAAAAATGAGTGATTTGGAAGCCTAATACGTGGCCTGTGTCCCTGTGGCTTGCATGTGTGTTATGGTGTACTGGACATGGGCTTTTTCCTATGTATGATGCCTCATTTGCATGTCATAATTCATGTTGTAACACTGTGCATAGCATTATTGCATAGTATGTAATACTATAGACAAGGATTCAGGATGTACTCAGGCTTTATAAAGTTATGTCAACATATAGCAGCAAAATTTCCTTGCTTACTTTTAATGCTAATGTGTTGGAAGATACCAGTCAGATTTCCAACATAGCAGCTTTAAAAAATGTCAATATTCCCAATGCTGCACATTGAGTTCTTATGCTTGCTTTTAAGACAAATGGACCCCAGTTCATGATTGCTGGGTTTTATACTTAGCATTTCAGGATCTTGAGAACTGTGGTTTCTGCTCTGACCCTGCAGCACCTTGTTTTCGGAATTAAGTCTTTCATCGCGTACCTGATTCCAGATGTACCCAAGGGCCTGCACGAGCGAATACGGCGTGAGAAGTACTTAGTCCAAGAAATGATGTATGAGGCTGAACTGGAGCATTTACAACAACAACGGAGAAAAAGCGGTCAGCCGGTTCACCACGAATGGCCTTAGTTGGATCCTGCAACCAGCAGGGGGGCAGCATTAGCATGAAGGATTGTGGGCAACTTCAGACGTAGACAGGGCCTAGAAGGATGGGTACTTGGCAAACAGTACATCTACTGTGCTTCCTGGAGAGGTAACGCAGCACTTTCTGAGAGTGGGAATGGTCAGATTTGTAGGGATGGAGGAGCTGATCTTAGAGGGAGTTTTGCCTGGTATTTAGAAGCAGCCTTAGGAAGAGATCTCTCCCATCAGCTGCACTGTAGCAGAAGGGGAGGTGGTGAGGCTTCTAGAGACAGATTTCCATGGAAATGTTCACAGCCAGGCATGCTTTACAGCATCCTGTGGTCACATGCTAATTTGACTCTGGAAGCTTCCACTGGGTGGAGATGCTGCCTAGAAATGACTTGAATCTATTGTTGGTTTTGCTGCCAGAATTCCATGTCCCTTCTCCTTTTAGGTTGCTAGAATGCTCCCTTGTCTCTTGAGAGGAAGGATTTTTGCCCCAAAGAGTTTATGCTGCTTTACACCTACTATGCAGTTCAAGAGTTGCATACCACCTTTCACAGTCAAACCAAAAACATATGATTCAAAAAAACATACCATTTGCTGAAGCCGTGTTGTATCACATCAGCTACAGTGCAGTCTCTTTTATCCCTGGTGAAGCCAGAGGCACTGCACATTTTTATACATGGAAAACATGAATGGGGTTCTTCTTATCATTTCAAACACGACTACTCCATACTTCGCAGCAGAGAGCTATTTTGTAGTCTGTTTAACATTTTCCTCTCTGAGTTATTACAAATCTCACAGAATATTATCTGGAGATGCTGTAAATATGTAGATTTTCCTTGTGTCTTTGCAACTTGACAATTTGGAATGCAAGATGCAATTTATGCACCTCTGAAACCAGTCACACCGTCTGCTACTGTAATATGTTTATTCAGGTAATCTGAAGCCCGACTGTCTGCACCATTTATGCTTTTTCTACAGTGTGCTCTCTTCCTGATGAGCTAATGAAAATAGTGCATGTTTGATCGACCCAAGATTTGTAAAAAGAAAAAAAAAATACTTGAATTTGCTTTATTTTCCATCACCGAAGGGAACTTTCTGTGAGTGTTTCTTTGATAGATTGACTTGCTTTTACACTGTCTGGAAGGAGATTCAAATTACTTGTGAAGACTTTAATTCTGCTTTGTTGTGAAATTCTATTTCGAGGTTAACTCTGTCTACAGATTAATGGGATGAGGAATTCAATAAAACAGAGTCCAAAGGAGGTGTTAGCTACAGGAGAAGGGTTGGAAGGAAGGGGGAAGTAGAAATAGGGGAGGTAAGGAAAAGCAGCTACTTCCTGGCACAACACGGAAGTCCAAGATTTCCTCTCCTGTGATGCAGTAAGAAATCACATATACACACACATACACATGAATGCATCATGGTTTTTACTACTTGTCTAACTATTTTTTGCCCAATTAAGCAAAACACAATTTTTAGCAAATTCCAAAATTTGAAAACCAAAATTAGGCACAATAGAAATGAACCTATGTCCTGTACGTTCTAGCGTGCCTCTAGGAGGGAAGTGATACATCGCACCTACTAGAAAAAAAAATTTTTTATGATTGTAGCTCCAGAAGTGTTGGCTCAGTTTTCCTTCTTTCACACAATCAAAAAGTTGTCCCGTCATAGCTGCATCCTTGTTTTAGTCAAGAGCATTCACTTCTATTTGCGCTCGGACCCTGAGCCCTGGAAGGGCTTCTGAGTCTCTGTCCCCTCCTCATTCTTGACCACACAGTGCTTTAAGGTTCAGATCTGACACGGTGCAGTACCTCACAACAGCTTTCTAGCCGGTCCCTTTTTTCTTGTTTCAGAACTTTTGTTTGTTTATTTATTTTTATGGCCGGCTCAGCCTGCCCTGAGGGCAGGGCTGGCGCAGCATGTGGTGCCGGGGATCAAACCGCGGTCCCTGAAGCCACCTAAGCTTTTTAAACAGGCGCCTTAAACCACTGAGCCATCCCGCCGGGCCCCCGTGTTTACTTTTATTTGTTAAGGACATACACATACACTCATGCCTGAGGACAAATACTCTCCAGGTTGACCTGACAGTGGCTGATTTTCCAAATTAAGTGCACAAGACAATGGCCTTTGTCTTATCGAAGAGCAAAGTATAATCATAGCAGTGTCCTTCACAATTCTCCTCTCTCCAAGTTTTTATACAGCCCCCCTATATAAAATCATATTGACCGATACAAAAAAGGATATTTCACTAAGAACTGTAATACTTTCATTTAGAGAATGTCTTCTTCCCTGGTGTTTTTGGAACAGATATGGAAACTATGAAGCAAAAAACTCTGCAAAAAGTTTCCTTCATGGAACAGTGCAGCAGAAACCAGCTTGGCATTCTCCTCTCCACCGTGAAGCGCAGGCTGCCTCTCCTTGTGTCTTGTTTTTCAACTGCTCTGCCTGAGTTGAAATATTTTATATCTTATCTTTCCTATTCTCAGAGATTTACAGCACACACTACTCTCAGGAATTCTATGTGACATGAATGCTGCTTATATATTTTCATATTCCAACTTGTGGTCTTTTGAATAACTAATAAACACGTGCATGTGGCCTGCTCTGAGGAGCTCCCTGGCTCGGAGGAGATTTCCGGCTCGGTGTGAGGAGAACCCCTTCCGCATCTCAGCTGATGTAGCCCGCCACCCTCTCGGCCATGCACGCATCTTTCTGGCCAAGGCAGCGGGTGGAATGCATGACAAGGTGCAACTTCGAATGCCGCACGTTCTTCCAACCAGTCGTAGCACACTCTCTTGTATAATGGAATGGATATAACGTTTTTCACTCAATAAATTATCATTTGATATGATATTTTACTATAATTTTCATGTTAAATGTCATTCTGTTTTTCTTAATATTTAAATTGAGATTCTTGAGTATGGGGAGCTTCTTGTTCGCCATCTCTGTGAATCCGGGTTGGTGGCACATGGTCGCATTTCTCAGATGCAGCTGGCACAGGTGAACGACACAAGTTTGTTCTCTTTACTCCCCCCCCCCCCGCTGCATCCGTCTCTTGATCTTCTTCCCTTTTATAAAAGGTCCGTCTTGCTCGTTGTCATTATTTAGCTTTTAGTTTACTCTTCAACTTATTCGTACTCATAAGAGAATTAGTGATATTTAAGCTTGCATAGCTGATGTATTTCCCTTAACATGAAGGTCTCAGGTGCACCCGTTTTTCCTACAAATTACTCCAGTGTATCTTTGGCAGATAGGATACCTCACTGATCCTAATAATGTTTTGTTCTTGGAATGTGTGGTGGGGGAAACTTGATGAGGCCTTGTGAAGAAAGAGAGTGCCCATCATTAGAAACTAGAAATGCTTCCTTTTATCATGCATCTGCTGGCTGCTCATCACAGTCTCTTTGGGTCATGAACTTTAGCAGAGAAACTGCATGCCACAGACCACGGTCGTAGCCAGGCACCACAGCCCAACCCACAGGAGGCTGGCCACCTTGTTCACTGCTGTTGGGTTCAGAGGTCAAAACTGAACGTCCACATTGCCCGTACAGGCTTAGCTGATATGGCTGCAGTGGCTGGCGGTCAGCTGAGAGAGTGCAGACACACGCGTCACTGTCACACGCTTTGTGCAAGCAGCAGCACTCGCTGCCTGCTCAGCCCTGCTGTGGCCTCTAGAGGTGTCCAAGTCGGTTCTCATGAGCTCCAGCAGTTAGCCCAGATTTTATCCAGGAAACCAATCTAACTGTTACCTATGCCTGCTGTTTTTAACAGCTGCAAAAAGAACATTTTAGGAGAGGCCTAAAAACCCCAGTTTCTGATGTGGAGGTAAGACTTCCCTTTGGGGCATTCCTATTTAAAATAAAGGGTGCCAGCACTCATGGTCCAGAGCAGAAGTGAGCTGGGCTTTAGTCTGTGCTTTTTCTTTTCTTTTTTTTTTTTTTTTTGCCTTTTTGAGACAGGGTCCCGCTATGCAGTTCAGGCTGGCCTTGAGCTCACTTTTGTATCCCAGGCTGGTCTCGAACTCACAGCGATCCTCCTGCCTCAGCCTCCCAAGTGCTGGGATTACAGGCGAGAGCCATTTAGTCCGTGCCTTTGATCGTCCCCTCCACCTGCTTCCTAGGATGTATCCACTGCACTCGTGAAGAATTCCCCTCAGTTGAGCTTGCGGGGCGGCTTCACCAGGAAGCCGTACCTGGCTTCCCAACATCATCGGGTGACTTCCCTCTCAGAGGACATGAATGCGGAGGCCCTGAGGCTAGCTTCATCCGCACGGACACAACTGCTCCTTGGGAAAGTAGAAAGAAAGCGTGCGGATGGGTAGAAAAGAGTCTCACCTGCGAAAGCAGCTGCTGCTTCTTGTAGTAGCAAAGTTCTCCCTCAGGAGAACCAGGTGAGGCCCTGCGCCAGGCGAGGCCCTGTGCCAGGTGAGACCCTGGGCAGGAGGAGCTGCTGCAGTGCTTCCCTGGAGAAAGCCCTTTCCCTGGTCACCAGACGCTAAGTGGCAGTTTTGATCGCCCAGGTGGTGAACTGTGTTGATGCTTCTCTGCACCCTTCCCTAAGAAGGAAAAAGTAGGGACTACTTTTTCAGGTCTAGAACAATGTTGACCTCTTCACTTTTTTCCACCTTAATTCTCTGCATGTGTGTGAAGAAAAAAAAATAAAAATAAAGCATAGAGTAACAAAACACCAACACCTACTCTATTTTCACAAAGCAAAATTTCTATGCACTAGAAATAAGATGCGCATCCCACGAAAATGATCCAGGTGGTGGTTGACCCGAGTGGCCCTGAGGCAGCCTCAGTGCCCTCACGGTGTGACTCTGTCCACGTCCAAGCAGCTCTGCACGACAACTGAAGCCCGTCAGGCCACACTGAGCTCCTCTTCTAGTTGCTCGGGGGGAGAGACAGCACTTTCGTTCTTCATGACTCTGTCTAAGAAGAGAGAAACCGAATGGCCAGAAAAATCTGGCCCTGAGATGTGTGTGGAGCAATGCTTTGGAGACCACGAGGTGAACTCAGGGCCTTTCCCGCCCAGGGACAAAGGTCCGCGTTTGAGTCTGACTTCACTTATGCTGCATACAGTCCAGGCCTTTTCATATGATACAAAGCAAACCCTACTTCAGCCCCTCTTGCAGCACTCTAAGGAGAGGCGGCCTCTCCTCCTTTTGCTTTCGCTTATCTGTGTCAGAGCATATGTAGCTAAATCCGGTGTGCTTACCCTTGCGCACAGAACCTCTCACCAAAGGGTAAGTGCCTCTGTCTTGGTGGGTGCCTCTAGACTGTATTCCCCAGTAGGAGGAGCTACTGCAGCCTGTTCGTGGAAAACAGAATTGAAAGATGGCCGGAGGGAGAAGGGAGGGTTTCCCCATCATTTATTCTGCAGTCATATATTTAGCCAGATGATTAGAAATGTGTCTTATTCTGTACAATCTCTTTGCCTGTATTAAAAAATTGGTACTTTGTATTGTTAAGCACTGAGCATCCTTTCCAAACTCTGAAACTTCCAAAGCAAGTCCCAGAAGCCCTTCCTCCTCTGCTGAGTTCGACTGACACTGTAAGGATGTGACTACAGCTCATCACGGATGGAAGAAGCGAGCAGGAAAGGCACACAGAATTTTACAACGTGCGTGCGCGGCAAGCCAGGCAGCGCCCTTGCTGTGCCCCGCGCTGAATGCAGACAGGGCCAGCTGTGCTCTAAGTGAGCAACTTGGAAGTGGCGCATTTTATTTCTTACATGGAAATCTCCATACATGAAGTAAATCCTCAAGCAAATCTCTGCCTGGCTTTATCGGTGCATCAGCTCTCTTGGATGTTCCAAATTGTGTGCACACTGATCCTGGCAGATGAATTATTTCTCCAAATTCCTGAGGACAAACAGGCCATGTCCCGCTGCAGAGACTGTCATCTGATATTCTTGGGCGTGGCTTGGTGTAGTCTGTTTCACTTAGTTATAAAATCCCTTGTGTGTTTGTGTATTTATCTCTGTCTGTCTCTGTCTCTGTCTCTGTCTCTGTCTGTCTCTCTCTCTCTCTCTCTCTCTCTCTCTCTAGTCCTGGGTAGAACAAATATGTCAGACATTATCCAAAACATCAAAAAAGTATGATGTAATATGACCAGCCACATCGTGAAAAACGCTCCTCATTCTCCTCCTCGTCCTTCTCTTTCTTCTCCTTCTCCTCTTTGTTGTCTTCCTTCTTCTTCTCCTCTTCCTCCTTCTCTTTTGCTTCCTCCTCCTTCTTGTCTTTTTTTTCCTCTAAGATTTGTGGGTGCTAGGGCGTGGCTCAGTGGTACAGTTCTTTCCTTGTATGCACAAAGCTGTGGGTTCAATCCCAGCCCCACCACCACCAACAGGAAATGACACAAGATTTTTGGAACCATGGGTGAGAGTGCACACCTATAATCTCAGCACTTGGGAGGCTAAGGCAAGACGATCGCCATGGGTTCAAGGCCAGCCTGGATTATGTAGCAAGGCTCTGTTTCAAACCATGAAAGAACAATGCTTTTTCACTCTGGGGGTAACCTGTGACCACGCAGACTCCGTGAGTCCTCCTCCTTGCCATCTCTGCGTAGCCTGTTTCCTCTTGCTTGGCTGACTGGAATTTCTGGGCCTCTTGACTGCATGGCAAGAGGATGCCAGCAGCGTCCCTGTCCTAGCAGATGTGACTGCAGGACACCGAGGCCTTGTCCTCATCCCACCAGCCCCCTGCCGACCCCCAGGCACTGCTCCTGTCCCCTTGGGTGGATTCCATGGACTCCCTTCTTTCCATAAGACTTCACTGCCCTTCTCCTTTCCATGCGGCTTTTCACTTGCAGGGCTCACGTGCCCCACATTAAGCGCTCTCCCAGAGCTCGAGCTCCTTCACGCCACGGAAGGAGTCCAGCTCGCAAGCGTGGCCCCCGCACGAGTGCAAGTCCTGCAGATGATGCACTTCTGTCCCAAAGAAGCCCCACAGGCAGGGAAGTTTCCTGACACGCGGCTGTCCAAGCAGCAGTGTGGAGCAGTATTCCTTTCCTCTTTGCCCAGACTTAGAATCAGACGCTGGGCTGCTTTTTTTTTTTTTTTTTTTTTTTTTTTTTTTTTTTTTTTTTTTTTTTTTTTTTTTTTTTTTTTTTTTTTTTTTTTTTTTTTGCGGGCCTGGGGTTCAAACTCAGGACCTTGCACTTGCCAGGCAGACACTTGTGCCACAGAGCTATCTCCCCAGCCCATGGGCTGCTTCTTAAGTAAAGGCAATCTGCCATCCATTGTAATTGGATGGGAAGGAAGAAGAAATGCTGCTCTGGAGGCACTCCGGGAGCAGAGTACGGGGTCGCGGATGCTGCCTGTGGTGGAAATGGCATGAGACGTGATTACGGCAGGTGCACAGGCAAGGAGGACTGGTGTGTGGGGGTGGGGGACGGCAGGGTGGCGGAGGAAGCATGCTTGCAGCGGCTAAGCACCTCCCCTGCAGGCCAACACAGGGCGCTCACGCGGCAGCACCGAGACCAGAGGCCCACGGGGCCGCCTCTCTGTGGACAGCGGCCAAGGAGCGTGTACCGCACAGGCTCCCTCTTGGTTTTCTGCCTCTGAGTCGCCAAGACACTGATGGTTAAAGCTACAAACGGGGCCAGGGTACAGCTCAGAGGGAGAGTGGAAGCTTGCCATGAGCAAGGCTGTGTTCAATTTCAGCACCCAAATAAATAGAACCAAACTCTACAAACACAAAACTAATGGTTTAGCAAGTCCAAAGCTGAGAGATTTTCACTCAGACTTGTGATTCAGTTCAGTCTTGATTTATTCAAGAAGGAAATCACCAGGCCCTTCCAGTGAGCTGATTTTCTCCCCTGAAATGGAGGCTTTTGAAAGAACATCCTGGGAAAGAAGGATTTTATTGGTATAAATAAGTATATAAATATTTATGGAATATCCTTGTCATCTAACCAGGACCCACATACAAGTCTACTAGCAACAGGTCAGAAGTACAAGGAGCATGTGTGAGTACACACACACGTGCGCGTGCGCTGCTCTAGAAGTGGGTGGTCTTCTCCAGCGCCATATTGTCATAGCTTTTGTCCTTGGGATTGAAACCTGGTGGGAGAGTCTGGCTTTCTGCCCTGAGTCCATTCTGAAGCATGGATACACCGGTGTGTTTCCAGGCCCTGCTGTCCTCCAGGTCGTCCTAAGGAAAATAGGAAAGTTCGTGTTATCTACACATCCTGGGTGTAGGAGTCCCTTTTAGGTCCTCATTTTGATCCGAGAAGTCAGTATTTGTAATCCCAAGTCACGTCATTAGAATCTCACCAAGGTAATTCCAATCTACCACTTCCCATGCAACCCATGGAGAAAGTAAAGACACCAAAACACATTTATAACTACTGGGGAGTCAAGGGGCTCTAAGTCCAGCCACAGAGAGGGTTCTCTGGAACTAAGAGAGTGATCCAAGGCCTCACCCGGCTTTATTCAGTGGAGTGACTTGAGGAAGAATGACTGAGAATTGTGGGAGGTAGTGAATACTATGAGCTGAGCTAGGTGGAGGTCCTGCATTTACCTCTGCCACCTGCAGAGGGTCTGCATAAGGCTATTTACATAGTATCTAATGTTTTGGGTAGTCTGGTGCTTCAGCTCTGAGGTAATCTTTAAAGTCCCAGGAAGTCATAGCCTCTGTCTCGAGGCTACTTCCCAGCTGGCAGCGCAGAGCATTAGCTCTTCCACCTGTCATGCCCCCCCCCCCGCCCCCGGTGGCTCACATTAAGGAGCAGCAGGTATACATTACCAGGGAGACATGCGTACCACCTTCAAAGACTATCATCAACACCTCAGCTAGACCAATATACATTGCTTAAGGCCAAATGAAAGGATAAACAAAGTCCTAGCCAGCTCTTACATATCAGTACAATGAAATAGGGCCAGACTCCGTCAAAATAGAGACAGTTGCTCTTCCTTCAAGGAGAGCTGGTTAGGCGGTCCCCCACACTGGGCACATTCCAGATGGTGCGGAGATCTTTCCCACAAAGAAAGGTCGATACAAAGATGGGTGGGAGAAATACGCTGATTCACGAGTTCTCCTATCTTTAGTAACCCAGTTATTACTTTGATGATAGCAATGAATAAAACAGCAACTTATGGAATGTCTGCAAGAGCCTGTGTTGTATGAAGACGCACTTACGTCTCTTATTGGATACAGCATCCCTTGGGGTAATAGGATAGCCCTGGAGGAGGGAATCTGGCCCAGATCCTTCCTAACAGGAAGCAGCAAACCCTCTGAGGCCATCCCAGGGCCCTGCCTGCTGCGCCCAGGAGGCTGTCAACATTGTAATTCAGGGAAAGCCAACAGAAACCCAGTAGCATCTCGCTGGCCCTTGGCAAGGAAAGTTGGCTCCTCCCATAACCATGGCCACGCATGCCCTGAAAGTGTCACCGGGGAAATAAGTCTGTTGACCAGTAAGTAATTGAATGCATTACCACAAAATTCACTTAGAAAACAATAGCAGCTCAACCAACTGCCTTCTCAGCAAAATAAAGTGATGATTTATTTAAATAGTCCCCAGTCAAAGCTACAGAGACTTCTATGGAATGAACTGCTTGTTCGTCAAATCAAGGCTCATTTCTTATCTTTTACCTGGGGGCATTTTCATATTTTAAACCATCAAACCACAAGTCTGTCCAGTTCCAGTTGGAGCCCTGTGCTTAAAGATCTGCCTGGAACCACTTAAGCTAAGAACTCTCCAAGTAACTGCATCTAAGCTCCCTGTTCTGAACTTCCGACAAGAAGGGGCTCTCCTTAGCTGCAGTAAATTCAGCTTTCTGTCATGCACACATTGTTAGGGTGTTTTCCAGGAACCAGAGCGGTTCCCGGCTCAGAACGATGGAACGTTATGGGTGAGTTCAGAGACTGAATGCTGCAAGAATGAAAAGTCAGATGCTGCGTGAGCGAGCAAAAGCTTTCACTAAAACAAAAGAATAAAGAAGCACAGGGAACCAAAACCCCCAGACCAGTCGCTAATCTTGGGAAGATGGCGCTGGTATGCCCAGCTATGACCCTGACCCGAAGTTGTTCCTGCTCAAGGTCCTGCGGTCGAGAGACACTACCTTAGCTCTTCATGCCCCAGCGCAGCTCAGTCAGGAGGGGCCCCTGGCTGTTTTCATTTCCTTTCAGAATGCTTCAGCTGGAGCTCAGTCACGTAGCCGTCCTCCCTTCTACAGATCGTGGCATTGCCTGAAGCCTCTGAGCACCCTAACTGCATCCCGCCAGGGAGCCCAATCTTGTCAAGTTCCAGGCCGCTCCCGGTGACCATGCGCTTGTAAGAATTGAAGGGCAGTGACCCAGAAATCCTTGAGCCTGGCCTGACCTGAGCACACTTCTCAGCAAGCCAAGGACCTGGGGCGTCATGTGCAGGGTGCTGCATCCCTGACCCTGCGTTCTCCCCAGTGTATCGTATTGACACCCCATAGGTTCATAAATGTGAGCATCTGTGTCACCTGCAGAGTCTCCTGCCAGCTCTCAATTAGGAAAAAGCTGACGTCCCCAAAAGACCAGGAACTAAGATCGAACCCAAGGCCGTAGCTACTGCAGACGACTGTGCTTTTCATTGCCTTCTTGTTCTATGATTCATTTGCACAATTTTCCTAGAATGTACTCTCACAGAAGTAAAAGGGACGCTGGACATTGATCACGTGCATGCCAACAGCTCAGCACAAAAGCGCGTGTGCCATAAGCACGCTTGTGTGCTTAGAGGTTAATCAGCTGCAGTGGCCCTGAGTCACTTCTTCCCAGCGCAGCCGCTCACTGCCTGCCTTGCTCACGCCCTCACCTGCAGCTGGCCGCAAACCCCTCGGGGCCGGGGCTTATTTCAGGAGCTCACGCAGCTGCTCACCTGCTCGGGATCCTGGCCGTGCTGCACTCCGCACCAGCACAGAGTTTTGCACTTCTTAGACCAAAAGCAAAATAGATTGCAAACTGGTCTAATCAAGAGCGGGTTAATTTCCTCACCTCGCTGGAGACCTGTTAAGGAACGGAGATACGGATCAGGTGAAGGAGACCGCCAGACTTCCATGAAGCACTTGAGATCCCCTTACAGCAGAAGGCCTCTGACGGGCCCCACAGGTCCGTAAATCGGACTTGATTAACTGCGTACACGGATAGGAGTTCCAGTCCAAAGTTCCGCAAACTTTTGAGTCAGAATTAAGCAGAGAGAGCATATTTACTTACAAATACTTATTCTAGGAAAGTCTCCCAATAACCTTTGAAGGTCAACAGAAGGGATAAGGGAAATGAATTATATTTATTCATTTAACAAAGCTCCTGGCTTTTATCTATATCAAATATAGTGAAGACCATATAACCCAATATTTGTAAAATTAGAGTATTTTTACCACGTCCTCTTCCTTTTACCCTACCATTGCAATAGAGTGGAGTTTCGGTTCACGGGCTTCATTCTTTCTGTGATTCAAGTCCCAAACCAAATTGCTCTTAATGCACAATGAATTCAGGGTCTAGGTTCAGGGCTGACTGACTCAGTCAGCTTACCAATTCAGTTTGTGGCCAGCATCTTGGAAAGAATTCAGTCCAAGACCCAAGGTACCACTGTTACTTGCTTGTGTTTCCCCAGACACTCTAGATTTGCTCCACACCTCTTTCTCTACCCTTACCATATACTTCTCCATTGTCTCACTTCATTAAACAATGAAATCAAATGAAACTCTGAGGGATCGTTGCAGGCTGACGACCTTGGTCTACCCAGAGCCCCTGGCTATTTTGCTGTGCTCACTCTAGAGTCCTCAGTCTCACTCAGGGACAGCTGTGAGTGTGACAGTTGAGTGTCAAGTTTCTCCTGAGAAGCACAGGAATGGGGGTGACATACACTGGTCGGATTCCTACTCTATGGTACACGCTGCTCTTCTATGGGTTTTTGCCGAATTTCTAATGAGGGACAAAAACAAGGTAGCTTTTTTCAATTCAAAATTGAGGTTCAAATAATGTGTTCCTTAGTATTATGTCAGCTTGCCAGATATTCGATCAAGTACAGATCCACTGCTGTGACGTAGATACGCAGTAGTTAGTGGCTTGCACGGCTAGGCACGTGTTGCATGGGTGAGTCCCTCCAGCGACGCAGCCTCCATTGAGGAGGGATCCGAAGAATGTCATTCGGAGCCAGACATTCCCAGGGTTTCAAATAAAGAAAGCCTTTGTCTCCAAAACCTCTATGACAGTATCAAATGTTCTAATAAATAATGTAGATTGTTTGTCTCTGAGGTTAGGACTTAGACCTGCTAACAAAGAAGGCGCTGTTGGCTTCCTGTGGATTTAGATTCTATTTCCTTCTAGAAAAAAATGACTTTGAGATGGTAGATCCTCAGACAAAGGGCTCGGCCATTACGCTCAGGAAGAAGGAGGTTAAAAGCGAAAATGAAACTCAACTGGAAAGCTCTCTGCTCTCCCGTAAGTATAGATTTACAGCCTCTATCATAAAAAAGACCTTGGTGAGGGGTCATTTATGAACATAGACTGTGGGACCATGACATGCTGCCTGACAGAAGAGAAGGTCAAAGGGATGGGACTCTTTCCAGAGGGAGAGGGCTGGGGTGAGTGGCACAGGTCACCTGCTGTGTCCCACTTCAGAGGGCCCCCCTTCGTCACACAGAAACAGCAGGTGCAGGGCCCTGTGGCCAGGATCAGTGTGTGATCCCTCCTACCGCCTCTGTTGGGCATCCCTGCAGGTCCCAGTCCCCAAACTCTGCTCAGAAGTAGGGACATAGCTGGAAGATGGAAGACCAGCAAACCAGGTTAGGACTGGGGAGGACTTCCTCTTTTTTTTTAATGTATTTAGTGCAGGGCCTACCGGGCCTCCCTGCATAGATCAGACTTGTGATCCACCTGTTTTCAATTTCCTAAGCGCTAGGGTTACAGGCTCATACCACCATGTCCAGTCTCAGCCGAGGTTGCATTGCGCTCCAGGTGCGAGGCAGGCACGGCATGAGAATTGAACCCTGGTTCGCTAGGGCTTGCCTAAGCAGGTGCTTTAGTCCCCTGAGCTATGTGGCCAATCCTGGGACTGGGGAGGATTTCATGGTATAGCACAAAATTTCAGAAATTGTCTTGGCTAAGAAGACAGTGAAAATGAAGTTTTATTAGAAAAGGTGTGGTGTGGTGTGGTGTGGTGTGTGTGTGTGTGTGTGTGTGTGTGTGTGTGTGTGTGTGTGCTTCCTAGGTGTGACTGAATGTTTAAAGTTTTTTAAATTTATTACAGTTAAAGACTCAGAACCATTAGTCTCCCTGGAAATATTCTACTTGCTTCACATAGGCCTGCTCCTCTGTTCTCACCCCTTTCCGAGACAGTTCCGGGTGTCTTTTGTGGGATCGAAACTCTGTGGGTGCTGCTGCCGGGAACAGCATGTAAAGGCGTCCTCCTGCCTCGCCGGACGCTTGGCACCGTGCACGCTGGCACTGCTAGCTCTTTCTCAGAGTCAAAATGATCTTGAGAGGCAAACGTGAAGGCAGCCACACCAGCACAGCTGGAGAGGAAAGAGGACTTCCGGAACTGCTCATGAGAAAATAAAAGTCTGAGCGAGACTAAGTTAAATCCATCACGGGCACTGGCTCCTAAGACCTTGCTGAGCCCATGGGACAAGCACGTAAATATAAGTTTTTAAAGGTAGTATCCATAGTCAGTATGAAACGTCTATAAAAAGCCATTAGTGACCTGTCCGGAAGGCATCAGGTTAGCATCAGGACCCTATTCGGGCAGACAGGCAGCAGGAGGCAGGGACATCTGGCTTATGTTCCCCAAAGACCTGGTGTTGTAAGTGAACTCCAGGAGACAGGTGGTTGAGTAGGGGCTTGGTCTGTGTGTCACTACGACTTGACTCATTTGAAGTTGAAGAAAATGCAGGGTTTAATACCAGCTCAGCTGTCTACACTCACGGGGGCAAAGGATATTTCAGCCCAAGCCAGTGGGGGCCTGCTGCATGGACACAGTAGTGGGTCAGTTCCGACCCAGAGCTGGAACAGCCTCAGCCTTTTGCGAGCTTTCAGAGCAGGCACCTGACGTGTGGGCAGCCTTCTGGTGTGGACGGACCCTGACCCATAGCCCCCATGGGCGTGGCCTCTGGCATGGAGGAAGCCTCCCCAGTGGCCCGCGGGACCTAGACGAGGGGTATCACCTTCCAAGTAGTGAAACCACTTCCGCTGAGCAAATAGCAAATAGCTTTTCCTCCTATCCCGGGAACAGCTGGCCAGCTCTTGAGGGCATACCGGCACCAGGCAGGTGCTTAGCCCACTGAGCTGTCTCACCAGTCGGACATTCTTAGATCACATGGAAGGTCAGGCCCAGAACTGCTCAGTGCCGGAGCTCTGTGTAGCTTCTACGTGCTCTGCACCGGAAACGCCACTGTGCAGACACTGCATTGTGTAGCCAGACCAGCTGCCCATTACTCATGGGTTTGTACCGACAGGAGAACAACTTAACAATTTATGTAGCTAAATACTCCAGAGAGGCCGCAAGCTCCAGGAAAGTAAACATAGCCTTTAGAAAGAGGGATTTTTGTGGTAAACCCAAACTCAAGCCAGCAAGGCAGCCATTTTGTCCACAAATGCAGGAACTGATCCGCATTTCCTAAGTCGCCCCCAGTAGGCACTCCAGACAGCGTACAGGAAGCTCATCCCCTCCTCGCTCCACGGAGCGCACACTGACCCACCCTAGAGGCTACACCGTACGTGTGAACGGGTGACACTGAGGAGCAAAAGGGCTCGCAGGAAATGGGTCACTGCGGAGAGCCGCAGGGCCCTGGTGCTGTTCCCAGAGTAAAACGTAGGCAGGGACTCCAGGGAGTCCCACCTGTGCTAGGAGTGTCAGGTGGTGAAAGGAAAAGCGGAACTCTCTGACGAGAAGCAGGGAAAGAAACATAGTTGCTGGCGAATGCGCCTGAGGGATTGCTAGGCTCCATGGAGCTTTTGCGCTCGGGCCTCTAAGGCATGTGTCCCACTGTCTCATCTATATGTTAAGCATGCTCAGAATCAGACATAGATGCACAGGACAGGCAGAGATGGTGATCGAAGTGCCCAGTAGATATGTAATTCTAAAAAATGTATTACAGGGCTGGCCAGATAGCTCAGCAGATGAAAGCACCCATTTAGGCGGATTCAGGGAAAAGGGATTCAATCCTCGGCTTACAGTGTTGGCCCCGCCCACAGGGCGAACTGAGAAGGCCGTTGAGACCGGGTGTGGAGGCTCCTGCCTGTAATCCCAGTGCTTGGGAGACTGAACACAGCAGGATCACTATGAATCCAATCTGTGTGGTGAGACCCTGTGGACCCTGTACTAAAATACTAAATAAATAAGTAAATGAATAAACAAGCAGACAAACTAACAGTGTACGGCAGTAGAACACATAGGCGCCTGGGAATCTCCTCCCGCTTTGAGCACACTTATTTCATCCTTCTCAGCACTTTCTGAAGCGCTCCTTCAGTCCTCCTTCATTTTGGTCAGTGTGGTAGCTGAGCAGGCTCTAAGGCAAAGGCAGGCTCGTGAGGACACCACAGGTTGTCCCCGTGTGCTGACTCACCGGATCTGGCACTGTGAAGCTCCTGCCTGTTTCGCAAAGTCAAGGTGACCACACAAGGTCAATGTTCTCAGTCCACTCAGGACACCAAGGCTGTAGGAAAGGGACACCTCGTGGGACCAGGAAGGCACTGAAGTGGCAGCAGAAGTGGAATCAGCGTGCTCAAGATGAGAAGGACACGGGTGGTAATGAATCTTTACCACAGAGACTTTCTATAGGCACAGTGGCATAGCGCAGTGGATTAAGCCCTTGCTTAGGGAAGCGCAGGGGCCAGGGTTTGGTCCCTAGCCCGGCCTGCTATGCCGGCCCCATTCTGGAGCGCGCTGAGCCAAGATGGTGGTGCAAGCCTATAATCCCAGCTCTTGGGTAGAAGGTAGAAGCAGGAGGATCACTATGAGACTTTCTAAAAGACATTTAAACATTGACCATATTTCTCAAACACAGCACCTAATTAATGATGAAGGAGAAGCATTTGCATATGTGCTTGTAGAGAGTAGACATTTTTATGGGAGGATGGCAGACCAATAATCAAAACACCAGCATGACCACATGGCTCGCACTGCAGTTGATTTCCTCTTTGGTCCCAAAGAAAGAAACACAGTAACCGACCTGTTGCGAAGCTGATGAGCACGCCGGCAACAATGCAGGTGATGCAGCCCACTGCGCTGAAGTACAGGTAGGAAAGGGAGTACCAGGTGTCCGCCAGTTCAGGTCTGTGGAGGACAACAGCCGGCCTCAGCAGTGCAGCCCGCTGGAGGCTCTGCTCCCCAGGACCCGGGCACTGCTCAGACTCTTCTTGGGTTATTGTGTTTTGTTTTGTCGTGTTGAGGCTCACATCACTTAAAAACCCTATGCTTTACATTGGGTTGTCCTTAAAAAGACGAGTAGGTGATAGAGTCAGTATAATTCCACTCAGTGCAATTCTACTCAGTAGAATTCACCCATGAATTACAAATGCGCGATGCATTTATTAAATTACAAATGCTGCAGTGAGAACTCCAGCATTCTTTTCCTCAGTGTGATTCATTCCTCAGGTACTTAGGGAGCCTGTATTGAAGGCCAACAGACCTTGCCTACATAAAGGAGCTAACACGTAAGCCCCACACAAACTCCATGGTGTCTGCGTGGGGTAGGACGAAGGAGTGTGAGGCTAGCCAGTCGGAGGTGAGAAATGATGCCAGGGGAGACAGGAAAAGGACTTGAGGGCACAGGGGAACACAAGCGCATGGGAGAGGAGGAAAGAACGGTGGGCTGGGAAGTACAGCGGAGTTGGCGCAGTGTGACTATGGGGTTGCTGCAGAAGGGAATCTGCAGAAAATGGGAGTAAAGTAGCGGAAGGTCCGCGACTCTGTAGCAGGGACCCCTGTTGAGTATTGCATGGTAAGTTCTACTGGACGTCCTCGTCTTCATGTGCAATTTCATTGAGCCAACACTGCCTGCATGCCTCTGGCACAGGGAAGGAAGGCCTGGCCTTATTCCTGGGTATCTGACTTTGAGTTGGGTGCCGTGCAAAGGCACACGGGTGCAGATCCCTGTGAAAACAGCGCGGACTGACCTTCCCCCAGTAATGATACTGGAGCTGCAGTGTCCCTAAGTCCTAGGAAGCCAAGACCACAAGGCTGCGTGCTCAATTGTACACCTCAGGAGAAGGTGGCCCTTGAAAAATTGACAGGTATAGGTTCCACCTTTAAGGTAATGTTCTGGGAGAAGATGCACGCGCCATCTACAGAAATGGCGTCTGCTGCAAGTTGCAGTGAGATGACGAGTGAATGATTCTAGCGACGCCCTCCTCTCCTCTCTCAGGCCTGAACCTCTACCTGCGCCAGCTGGGCTCAGAACCACGCGCCACAGCACAGGACCATGTGGCCTCTAGGTAAGGAGGATTCCGCAGTGCTCCCAAGCACGGGCTGTAGGATGAGGGACAAGGCCAATCCTGGCCTCCAGGGAGGAAGAAGGGAGTGGAAGAAGCTGAGCTGGCTTCGTGTTTTCTTCATCGAGCTTCTCTCATGTGAGCGTGGCGGCAGACCACAGGGCCTCGAGAAGCTTGCAGCATAGTACGCACGCAGAAGATGCTGCCTAAAGAGGAAGGGAGCAGGGAAAAGAGGAAAGGTGTAAAGAAGAGAGGGAAGGGTGAGGCAGATATAAAACAGCCGTAGAGAACGGTGAGGCGCACCCAGGCTGGCCACGTGATGTCCACGCTGCCACGTGAGGATACGGCTTCTATCTTGCTGCTCATTTTACACCAGGGATACAACAGGTAATGTTGTGGAAAAGATTAAAGAGTCAAAGGCTAACTGGTTAGAATCATTATTTCCAAATCTTGAGACTCTTAGAAATGGAATTAATGGAAAACCTCATGGAGAAATATGGATCCTAACCTGGCTCTTCAAAGAGAAACAGATTCGGAAAGAAGGATTAAAAGATATGCTTTTAAAAGTAAGAGCTTGGCTAGAGATTCAAAGGTAGAGAGTGGGTGGGTCTTAGATACTCTTCTCTCATTTTTAGGACAAATACCTGACACCTGAAATGAAGGAAAGAAAGGTTTATTTAGCTCGCAGCCAACAGAGGCTTCAGCCATACTCAGCTGGCTCCAAGGCAGAGCGGTACAGGGCAGAGAGCAGCCTTTCGTGGTGGAGCCAAAGAGCAAGAGAGACTTACAGGAGTAGCAGCAACAGCGGCTGCAGAGAGGAAGTCTGTCCCTGTCTCTTTTACATCACATTCAGGCTCCCCGCCCCAGGCTCGGTGGAGTTCTCACACACGTAATCCCAACACTACTCAGACCCATAATCCCCGTGAATCACCCATAATCCCCCTGGATCACCAGTTGATCATAAACTCTAGAAGTCCACCCCATGACTGCATGAGGCTTTGGAGGCACAACTAGAGGAAAAGCGTAGCAGGGCTCAAGAAGGCAAAGAAGCGAATGTAGATGCGGAAAGCTACAGGAAAGCACTGAGGAGAAGCAGAAGACAAGGCTGCCGGAGGCCAAAGAACTACTCAAGGTAAACAAGAGCTACAGATCCAGCACTTGCAGCCTATCTACCTCAAAAATCATTCTATAAGGCTTTATATGTATAAATTATATATAAATTGTCATATGTCTGACTGCACGTAATTTATACACCACCTAATCGTCACTAAACTCTGAATTAGATGCTAATGCCTTAGACCATAGTCTGGGACTCCAAGAATCTGAGAAGCGCAAAGTTGCTCATTTGTCCTATCACAGAAAGTTGGTGAATGGCAAGTCCAAGAAGATTTTTAGATTTCAAGTTAGCGGTCTTCTGCCTACAGCACAGTGTCTCCTATATGTTCGTGTTTTTAATCACTTACCCAGGTCAGGCCTAGAAAGGAACATCTTGCCTTAATCACTGTGTTCATGTAGTCATCAAATTATAGGTTCCCTGAGGGGTTCCTAAATCCTTGCTCACACCTCCAGTTACGCTTTTGCTGAGCTCACCTCCAGACCTTGGTGCACCGGAAGAGCCCCTGAGAAAGCTGGCTGGGAAGCCCCATGTGACTCTCAGGGAACAGCAGGGAGTTCTCAGTACAGGCACCCCTGAGCAAAGCGCTTTCCCCCAACCTGCTGCCAACCCTCCAACCCTAGGCCATGTTCAAAGTCAAAATACCTGCTGGGGAAGACCGAAGGTGCCAATGTGGTCAGGTTTGTTGGGACACACTGCTCCGTGGATAAAGGCAAAGGCCGTGTCTTGGAATCTGGTGCAGGGTAAATGAAAGCCCCGATGGTCACCCAAGATGACAATGTGATTCCAGTCAGGAGCCCTCCTAATGCACCCTTGATAGTGGAAAAGGGAAAGAAATTAATGAGACCAGACAAATCTGTCTGGGAATAGAAGCCTGGGAGGAGGAGTCCGCTGCCCCGAGACAATGGCTGTCCACGCCCAGTCTTTACCACATGCATCAGGAGAGGCCCACATCTTATGACAACTGCCACAGGACAGGTTCTTCCTGGAATAAGTTTATTTCCTATATCAAGACAGTGGAAAGTTGTGCAGGCATGACTTTATTTAGATTTCTGAGAATTTCTTTCCCTTCTAGTTTCTTGGTCTCATTACTTTAAAAGTGTCTAAACCTCATTCCCTGCAGAAGAAATTAGGGAGCTAAGGAAAACTCCAGATAATGGAGAGGGTGCAGTTAGGTTCCATTAGCCTCGGTCACAGAGAAAAGCTCATGAAGTCCCCTGACTCTCTAATCCTATAAGTTTTGTTTGAGTGCAAATTTTGTAAAGCTGAGGTAGCAGTCCTGTTGCTGGCAAGCTGTACGTCTGGAGCAATAGTGAGAGGCCAAGGGCCGCTTCCTCCAGGGAGCGGAACAGAAGCTCTCACAGAGCCAGCAACCATGAAGAACAGCCGCTGAGGCTTCTGGTCCAGGCTGCAAAGCTAGGCCTTCTGTGTGAGGGGGAAAAACTTGCCAGCTTGTGGAACACAGAGAGAATCCTTGAAGAGAGCAGCCGGATGTCTTCTCCACCGTCTGGGAGAGTGGATGCCCTGTGGCTAATATGAATGCTTGCGCCTTGCCGTAGGCCAGACTGTGGCAAGCTCAGACTGCACACAGCCAGCCTGATACCTTAGGCCTTGTGCACTGCCCGGTGTCTGTAGATACCACTTAGCTCTGCCACTGTGCTAGAAATGCAACCACAGACAACAATGAAGCCAAAGAAGCTGGCTGCCTTCCAGGAAAGACTGGGATGCAGACCTCTGAGTCTGAGATTGTACAATATTCATAGGTCTCCAAATGGAATTCTGCTTTCTTTGGGGATATGCTCCACCAAATTTAAAGGACGCGAGCCAGTAAAATCTTGCGGAGCTACTGCATGGATATGGGGGCTCAGGTATGGTCTTCTTGGATCATCGCCAGAGCATCAGTGTCCCTGGAACCCAACATCCTACCCCTAACAGGACAGCAGCAGAGGCGGTACCCAGGCCACTGTTGACTCAGCCCAGGAGCCTTAACAAGGGATGACTCCGGATGGACAGGGTGCCTTGTAGCATGCATGAAAAGAAACACAGACCCAGGGTCCTGGGGCCCAAAGTCTGTCTGAACATACATACAGCTAAGTAGGTAGATGACAATGTTATTAGACTGAGAACATTGTAATTCTGTAAATGTTACGACGATATCACTTTATCGTCCTTCCCAGTGCATGTGTGCTCAGACTCCTGTCCCACAGTCACCTTGCCAACTTCTATTTGAGCATGTGCCTTCAGCTGGCCAAGAGAGCACTGCAAGGGAGTTCCAGCCACCAGAGTGCAGCCAGGCTTGTCCCTCCCCGCTGCCGACATCAATGAAGTAGTTCAATAAGATGAGTTATTTTGGGGAGGTGGCAAACCAATAAAATCAACATGCATTTTCAGCCTTTGAATTTTTTAAATTGTATTTTAATACACTGTCTCTGAATCCACCTCATTTTTAAAATGCATTGTGTGAGCCTTGAATTGACAGAAGAATCAATATTATCCTTAAGGGTCAGCTGGGCTGGCTGAGTGCCGTGATATATTTTAGTACAGGAACACCACTTCCTTTCTTTGATATTTTGTTTTTACAATGCCTTCGTTGTAATCAGATATAGGATGGCTGAGGTTTGTTTTGTTTTGCTTTGTTTTTTAGAGAAAGGTCTACAGGGTGTTCAGGATCTTACTTGTAGTGATCCGCCTATTTACTGCCTCCCAAGAGCTGAGATTATAGGCATGTGTCACTACACCCAGTCTCAATTGCCATCTCAGTGTGCTCCGGGGGCAGGGCCTGCATGGCAGGCCTGGGGATCAAACCCCTGTCCCCTGCCCCTGCGTGCAGGTGCTTTAATCTGCTGAGCTATCTGGCTCAGGTCATGCTTCAATTCTGTACAAATCCATGGACTCATCCTAGTAAAAACAAATGGCCCTTCTACATAGAGACAAGAAGAAAAAGAAAACGCCAGGTCTGGCTTGGGCTGAGAAGCATGCAGAGGGGCACATGGAGCTTACCTTCCAGTTCACAAAAGGAAACACTAGTCCCAAGGAGAACAAGCCCAGCATGGGTCCCCCACACATGCCGTGGATGCTGAGGGCAGCCTGTGGGACAAAGGCAACTGGTAAGCCACCTCTTCATGCCCTGGGGCCCCAGGGTGACAGATGGACCCAGGGCAACACCCAGCCCTCACACTCACCCTCCCACGCATCACTGCCTGCTCTCTGCAGACCAGTTGTGGGCCCAACAGCAGCAATTGAGTAAAAGAAGAAAAAGTGTATACACACACACACCTCTGTGTGCGTGTGTTGTGTGTGTGTGTGCACATGCGTGCATGTGCGCGCGCGTGTGCGTGCACGCGCGCGCGCGCGCACACACACACACACATGCCCACATAAAGGGGAAACCAAGAGAAGTGCATTTCGCTCAAGGTGGAATTAACTGATCAGTCTTACTTTTATCTTGGTGAGAAGGGAACTTTGGCCGGGGACATAGCCCAGTGGTATAACTCTCTCTTAGAGCACTGCTTTGTGGGTCGCCTATGCCACCCCACAAGGCATCTAGCAAGCTCACAGGAAGACGCTGAGAAAGCGACACGCTGAAGATCTCAAGCAAGTCTCCTGCTCGGCAGGCACCACCCCATTGCCAGGCTGCAAAGAAAGGTACCAAGGCATGCTGGAAGGGTGGCCTCTGGTCCCTCCCAAAATCATGGTTTGGTGGGTAACACTAACTTCTTTGTCGAGGAGAAAATGGGAGCTGAAAGAAATATAAAAAGTCTATTTCCCTGCAGAGAGTGGTAGAGGTAAGATTTTAATTCAGATCTTCATGGCTGTGAGACACTCATTTTCTCTCAAGAAAAGGGCAGTTTAACAAATCAAGAGATAAGTCTCTGGAATAGCCTGTCTGGTGTAACAGAGAAGGGACTTGGAAAGAGCCCATGGCCAGCAGCCCGAGTACTCCCATTCTAATCCCGGCCTGTCCCACATCACTCGGACCTGGCAAGCTTGCGATTACTAACTGAAATTTGCTCCCCATCAGAACTGTGTTCCTCCCCCTCACAGATGTGCAGGGCTTCTGGCTGTCCCTCCAACTGCCATGGAAGATTTTTATTTAGAGAGATGAGAGGCATCGCACTCTCCTGATCCTTGTCAGATTAAACGTTAGGGAAGCCAGAACCTCAGATCTGCCATCAGATACAGGTGGGGCTGGTGGTATCCTTTCCCCAGCCTCTGTCTTACCATGCATGATATCCCCTGCTGTGTAATGGTGACATCATTTTATAGTATCTGTTGCTGAGTTTGCAATGGATGAGCAGCTATATAGGCAGGTCAATAAAATATTAAACATATTTATCTTTCCCTAATGAAAAAAGCTGACAAATTCTTACAAAGTCACTACACAGAATACCTCAGAGTGAACCGAAAGTCTGTACTTAATCCCAGTGAAAAAGGAATACAAGAGTTTCAAGATTTCAATATACATGTACTGTGCCGGCAAGGAGTTTCAGCAGTCTAAAGCACCTGCTTAGGAAAGCTTAGGCAACCTCAGGGACTGCGGTTCGATAGCCCGCACCACATGCTGTGCCAGTCCCATCCTCAGGGCAGGCTGAGCCAACCATAATACAAAAAAAAAAAAAAAAAAAAAAAAATACACGTGTATACATGTACACATTCAATTATAATCTGTATACATATTTCTGTAAGGCAGAAGGCAAACATTTTGATTACTTTATTCTTGCCATATTCATGCTTAATTGGAAGAATAATTAAAATTCATCAAACTTCGTTCATTCCTCCTCAACTTTCACATCCACCTGTGATATTCCTATAGGTAGAAGACAGAGGCCCGGGGCAGTGGTCTGCGGGGAAGGCTGCTCTGTGGCTTTGTCCAAGTCATTTCCGTTGCCCTCTGTACCTCGTGCTTCTCATGTACGAGGTGCCAGCTTCATAGCTGCTTAGGGTTTGCTTTGGTTCGGCTTGTTTGCTTTATAACGAATATTCAGTGTAGAATGCAAGAAAAGGCGTGAAGCCCTGCCTGACCTCTCCAGGCCTCACGCTGAGGGCGTCAGAACACAGACAGCTCTTCCCATGTCTCCACTGCCACCCTCCGCCCCGGCTCCAAATCTCTGACTCCTGAGCCGCCCATGCGCTCCGATTGCTGGAATGGGCTGAGATCTAAAGAGCACTGTCTAAGACGTGTCTCAAAGTCACCAGAAACCTGAAAAGAACCAGCTAATGATGGAAGCATCTTGGGAAGAAGAACTTCCCCGCGGACACTCTGCTGTGCCCTCACGCATGGGAGGCTGGCTGCTGAGCTCTGGCACCACCCTCCACGCCACCCGCGAAAGGCTCTGGGTCCCCTAGAGGTAGTGGGAGCACTGCGTGCACTGCTAGGTTCCCCACAGCCCTCAACACGCTGATGTGTGCTGTAGATCCACAGCAGAGAACACAGCACGTAGTGGGTCTGCATCTTTCAAGACGGAAAGCGGATCCCTTAGCGCTTTTCACGCTAGGATGGTCTCTGGAATGGATCACGTAGATTCTTAAAATAAAGCAATACCTGAGCACTGCAGAAACAACGCAAGAGGAGCAACCCGGATCTCCCACAAAGGTACATCATAAGTAAGCAGTGCACTGCGGGAACGTGAGGTGCACCCCGGTTATCTGGCTTCAGTGTGACTGGGATTTATTTTATTTTTGACAGAAGTTCAGGATGCATGGATGCATCCCATTCAAGAGGGCAAAACTGTTTGGAAAATTGAGCAGACTGCAGGCGTCTTCCTGCATCCATCAACGTCAGATGAGCTCAGGGTAATGAGTGGGCCCTAAGGGACCAACACCTAGCCCAGGAACCAGATCATGTGCTTATCTGTGGGGCGCCAGCATCTTCTGTGTTGTATGAACTGCATGGCACAAACTTTGCCCAACGAGGAAAGGGGCTCCGGATGCTCTGCTTCCCTAGCACGTGGCGATTCCCCACCTGCCGATAATGCTTGTTTCCCACCTATCCCTGCCTGTTCCGTAGCCCCTCGCGTCATCATTCCTGAAAATACAAATGTCTCTGAAAGCTAACACATTTGTCATTCAGAGGGGAACAGTGACGCTTCTTTAAGAGAAAAAGCCAATTGTAATGAAGTAGGGGAAGCGAAGAGGAACAAAATTCTGCGGAGACTGGGAAATATGGCCCCATATCCTAGAGAATCAGCCCTTCAAGATGAGCATGAAGGCCCTCCACACAAGCCCGCCAAGCTGACGGTTGTGTGGGGCTGAGGAGCTTCCCATGTGCCGCGGACGTTGTAAAGAGATGAGCAGACACCTGTGGTGACACAGAGACCCCTAGCCCACTGGGGAAGACACCAGAGTTCTAGCAGCAAAAATTATCTCCTGCAGACGAGCGAACTATCCCATCAGGCACCTGTCCCGCCATGTCCCTGAGCTTTAGTAAGGAAATTAAAGGGCCTGTGTAGCAGGAGGATTTGCTTTGAAAAGTAACATCATTCCCGAAGCTCGCTGTTTTCTGTGACTGATGACAGGAATTCTGTCCTTGCTGGCATTCTATGTGAACCGGCATCACGTTGCATTGCTGCTCCTCAAGGAGTGTGTAGATTCCTATCTACGAAGCACTATTACAGTTCACTATGAGGTGGTCATTGTCACTGTGACCGGTGTCGTCCACTAAGCCACATTTACTGCAAGACTACACAGTGCCACAAATACCTTAAAAGTGCTCAGATTTCACACAGACACAAAAGAGACTGACAGAGGGGCTCAGAGTAGAAGCAGATTTGTCTTTTGGGTGACAACGCAACGAGTGGTCTTGAGTGACGCGGGACTCCCAGGTACTGTGGGAACCCGGGGAGGGTCGTTTCACCCTCCCCCCTCATTAGCCGCACTAGGAGGGGTCGGAAGGGCCACCGGAAGCTCCCTCCTGCCCTGACGTTTTACGCAACTCAGAGGTGAATGGAGGAGGAGCGCTTCAGCTTGGACCATAGCCACAGGCAGCACTGTCGCCTAGCTCCCCTCTCCTTCAGTGAGGAAAGTGTAGGGTCATCGTCACCTTCTGCTCCTAGAAAGTTGATGTGGTGGCTACAGTGCCTCTCAGGGCAGGCATGGGGCGGAATGGGCCAGAACATCTGAGCCTAAAGCACTAAGATTGCACACAGGCAAGCGGTTGCTAACGTTCTTCTATTTACTCTGTAAGATTTTCCTAGGATTTACAGTTGCTAATTTTAACAGAATGTCCCTTGTCATTATCCCTTCCTCAGTTTTATTGACTTCTAAAAGCCATTTGGCGGACAGTGAACACGCCTGTCACCTTTGGACCCAGAAACTGTCATTGAAAGAGAAGAGAGAGCCCTGTGTGAAACTGAAACTTCTCCCCAGGGTTACCTGCACGACGCTCCCCATGAGGGAAGCCGCCACAGCCATGGACGTGCACAGAATACCGAACAGGAGACCTGGAAGAGAGAGCATGTGTGAGCGTCGCTTTCCCCAGAGTGCCTTGGCTTGGAGGCGGGTGCTGTGCTGAGCCGCAGGCAGAGCCCTGTGTCCAGGTCAGCAGAGAGGATGGCGCTTCCGCTACGGGCTGGGGGAGCAGCACCAAGGAGCCCTGTTGGCCAGCTCTGCCCTCTCTCACAGCCCAGGAAGAAGGAAAGGGCCTTCCAAAGACTTCAGAAGAAACTTGTCTCATGGAAGCAACAGGGAGGCGTAGAAAGGGACCAAGGAAGCCCACACAAAGGAATGGGAGCTTATTCCATGTCAGCCTCCCATCCCCTCCGAGGGCAGGGGAGCCACTTTCTTCCCTGAGACTCGGGCCGATGACCACCTCCACCTTTCTGCGGAGCACTGCTCTGGCTCTCCTACAGGCATGAAATCCTGGGAAGCCGCTCCGGTTTCTGCCTTCAGCGCTATAGTTATATCATCTCATTTCTGTCACATAATGATTCCTTTGTCTGCCGTTACCACGGGAGCTCCAGGTATTACATTCCAGGAGCTTGAGAGCTCACGCAATGAAGCAGTGTATATTTTTAGTCGTTTTAAAGGCTGATGCCTGCTTTTAAAAGTTTCTTCCATTTCTATGCCCTTTTGTCTCAAATTTACCTTAGAAGCACACTCAAGTGCATCTTGAATTCCCTGTTAATCCATAAACTAAGAACAGGAGACGCAGACAAGGAGAGGAACGGAGATGGCCAGTGACTGAAAGGGACAGAAGCCTGCTTTGTCCATTCTTTCTGCACTCGGTCCCAGCTAAATGTCCAGCTCAGGTTCCAGTCTGGTGACTGGATCAATTATGTTGAATTCCAGCCAAAGGCAGGGCCGTAACCAGGCACCGGTGCTACAAAGTTAGAATTTGATTCCTACACCAAGGACCTCCCATTCGAACAGGGCCTCCACACACTAAGTTAACTCATTCGGCAACCTGCCTGAATCTCTCTCTCCAGAAGATTATATGGTACTATGTGCTAGATGTTTGGCGCTGCTCTGTTATCACTTTACTTCCAATTTGGTATATGTTAACTGAGCAAATATTCATTATGACAAACACACTTTTCAAATTGGGACAGCAATTTTTGATGCCACAGTTTCTAACCTCCAAGCAAGCAAAGGAGATTTAAAAAAAAAAAAAAAGAAGAAGAAACTCACAGGAACACCATAAAATAGGACCAACACAGACCTGTCAAAATTGTGAATGGTTCCCATGATCTTTACATGGATGGTTAGGGTGAAGAAAGCAGTTTGCCCTGGCTCTACACCATTTTCTGTAAAAGGAATACTCCATCTGCCTGAAGCAAAGAAGGAAAGAAATATTTTCTCTTTTATGCTGACTGCCATCTTGCTGGGCCAACAATTTGTTGTTCAGATGAGATTCTAGGGCACTCGTTCCTCCATTTAGGGTTTTTGCTATTTTGTCCTGAGAAAAGATTGACTCCAAAAGTATGAAAAGGTGGGGATTTAAGGAAAATAGGGAGTTCTGGTTTCTCGGTGATGCCTAAGAGACTCAGGCAGGCACAACGCAGACCACTGGAAGGTGCTTGGATTACAGGGTAGGATCCGGTTGGGCGAGGTGGGTCACTGGAGTGTGGCCTAAGGGTTTCTCTCCCTGCCTCGTCCTTCACCTCTCCCTGCTTGTCAACTGCCACACCTAGGGCAGCTCTCCTCTGCCATGCTGCCCCACACGGAGCCAGCCAAATATGGACCAAGCCCTCTACAAATGTTTATAAGCCCAAAACAAACTTCTTCTTTTAAGTGTTGCATGTCAGGCTTTATGCACCAGTTACAAGAAAAGTGACAAAGACAGGGTTCCACAGAGACCCAGAGCCTGTCACCCCACAAAATAAAATAAGGCTGGGAGAGAGAAGAACTGCCTCTGGCCACAGTGGGAACTCAGGCTGTCAGGAGAGAAAAGCAGTGGACACCTGAGTAGCACAAGAGTTAGCAGCAGGGTGGGTGTTGTCTGTTGGCCCATTTTCAACCGTAGTCCATGAGAAAATGAGGTCCAGGAAGGGGATGCATTGATTCGCCCAAAGCTCGAATGCTTGGCAAGCAGTATGATTTCTGGAAACAGTTCAACTAGAAAACCAGAATAAAAGCCAGCATTGAAAACTGGCAATTTCAGTGTGCTGGAAGAACACCCTGGCTCCACGAAGCAAGGATAAGAGGACGTATCACCCAAGGGAAAATAAATGAGTTTTTTTTCTTTTTTTTTTTAAGCAAGAGAGCATAGCATAATAATAAGTTTAAATTCAGTAGTTGTGATTTAAAAAAAATCAGTAAAAAAATTAAAGCCATTATATTCCTTAAAATCTCACTTATGGTATTATACCAAAAAGCAAAGAAAATTTGTTCACAAAAAGAGCTGTACAAGATTAGTTGTAATGACCTGAAACTGAAACAGCACAGGGCCCTCGGTAGAAACACAATCTGCACTCAATCCCGATAGATCTACATCCACACATTCAACCAACTTTGGACTGCAAAAAAGAGCTTTCTTTTAAAAAATAATAATAATAATAATTTATTTATTTAATTGCATTTAGTATAGGGGATACAGGGTGTCCAGGGTCTCACTATCTAGATTAGACTCTGTAATGGTTCTCCTAATTTCAGCCTCCAAAGCTGTGGGATTACAGGCATGTACCACCATGATCAACTACTGTCTCAGAGCACCCTGGGGGAGGGGCCAGCACAACACAACCGGGATTGAACCCCAGCTGCTGTGTCTGCCTAAACAGGTGTTTTAGTCTGCTGAGCTATCAGGCCAGCCCTGAAAATAGTTTTTAAAGTGGATCTCTACAGAAGATGCCTATTCTTATTCCTTAAGCAATAGAGCACAGCACAGGCACAGCTTTGACATATATCTTAATTATTTTTTCATTGAAAAACAAAATGCCTTATACCCAAAGTCAAAGAAGGAAAGGTTCACTGAGCTCACGGGTTGTGGAGGTCTCAGTCTATATTCAGCTGGCTCCGTAGCAGACAGGCATCACAGTGGAGGAAGTGTCCATGGCAGGCAGGAGATGGCAAAGGGACACCGCTGCTCTTTCTGTCCCTTATATTTTAATCCAGGTCACTTAGGGCAGGAAGCAACTCTACCCCTTCACCCTCATTCCCTTGACCCTACCACTGCACCATGGATCAATGCCAGGGTCTCACACTCTAGATCTCTGAAAAAGCCCCACTAGGACTGTATGAAACTTTGGGGAACATCTAGGTCGAAACCATTATAGCGCTGCATTAAGCATTATAAGTAATCTGAAGATAACTGAAATTCTATTGAGGGGCAGTGAGATAGTTCAGTGGACTAGGTGCCTGCACAAGGATATGGGATAGATCACCGCCACCACATGCCACACTGGTCCCACATGCTGCACTAGTCCCAACTCCGGTTGTGCTGAGCTGACCACTAAGTCCAGCAGTGGTGGTGGATGACTGTAATTCCAGCACTGGGGAGGCTGAAAACAGGAGAATCACTGCAAGTCTGAGTTACATAGTGAGACCCTGTACCAACAAAAGAAAGAAAGAGAAGGAAAGAAAGAGAGAATGAATGAATGAATGAGTGAATGAATGAATGAATTTTGGAGGATATACATAGGCTGTATTCAAATACTGCTCTTCTTTATATAAGGAATCTAGGTGTTCTTAAATTTTGATACCCACAAGGTACCTCAGAAGCAGTCCTTTGTGGATATTGGGAAATGGTTAAAGATAAGCAAAAAACAGAACCTGCAATCCCTTGATGCACACATAAGTGTGATATTTATGTATAGCATAGTCAGAAATTAAAAAAAAGTAATGGATACACAAATCAACATGTACAATGTAAGTCACAAAAAATATTATGACAAGAAGAGTCATTTTTAAAAAATGGTTTTAGTACAGGGTCTACAGAATCTCATTATGCAGATCGGACTCATGGTGATCCTCTTGCTTTCAGCCTCTCACACACTGGGATTACAGGTGAGCACCACTACGCCCAGGCTCAGTCGCTGTCTCAGCATGCCTAACCAGTACAGCAAGCCGAGGATGAACCCTGGTCTCTGCATCTACCTAAGAGGGAGCTTTAGTCCTCTGAGCTATCCAAGTGGCCTGTAAAGAGTCTTCATATACAAATATATATATATGGGTACTATGTGATTCTACTTGTATAAAATTTGAGCAAAGGGAAATTAATGTGTAATGGAAAAAATGCATATTACTATTTTTGTCAGAGGACAACAGGAGCAGAGAATTAGTGCAAATGGCCCAGGAAAAGATTCCATGGTTACAGCAATACTTTAAATCTTGGAAATTACTTGGGTTACATAGTTACTTGCATTTGGCAACTTGAGCACATCTGTACCTCACGTTTTCTCATTTCATGAGAGTTGACTTCTTTATATTCCTAAAAGCACTGGAGGTCAGTACTGAATGTTGTTAATGGAATGCATGATAAAGTGATTAAGGCAAAATGTTTTGGTGTATACAATTATATTTAATGGTCTCAATGAGACATCCATTAACCGACGATGGGTTAATGGGTGAGCAGACAGCTGGATGCCCGGATGTGGATATAAAAGTAAGCTTAGGAGGAGGCCAGGGGAGGATGGGAGTGTGAGGTGACACCGTTCACAGGGAAGCCTTGTAAGCATGGCCAGAGAGTTAATTCTTAAAATAAAATATAAGGAACCAGCATGATAGCTGATTTAAAATCATTATTATTAAGGAAATTAGGTCTCAGAAATTTTGAAATAACACGAAGAAAAATGTGAATTTTTATGTATTTAGGGGGGATAAACGAGTCATGAAAAGAAGAGAAAAAGGAAAGGATATGTAAAACAAGCAACTTATACTAAAAGAACAATAAAAAATATTTCTAGCTGCAAGGGAGTGGAGACAGGACTGTGAGTTTGAGGCCAAAGGAGGCAACATAATGGGACTGCAGCTCTACACAAACAAGTAAGTGTCAGGAATGATGCAACTCTCGATATTTACTGCTATGTTTGGCTTTTCTATAAAACAAGTTGAAATTATGTATAGCAACAGGAGGTGAATAAATGACATTAACGTTTCCTTATATTGATGGTAAAAGATATCACAGGAAAGGATCTTAGCATAGTGTCAAAGAGAAGAGGAGGGACAGAGTGAGGAAGAGGAGGAGAGCAGAGGTGGGGAGGAGGCACAGCGGCCCAAAAGGGGCGAAACGTGCTGCGCTCCAAACGCAAGCTGGAAAACGCATGATCCCGTGGGGGAGAGCAGTGCTGCGCGGAGCAGGCCTCTCTTGGCCTTGTCCGCGCCTCCCCAGAACATTTTGAGGCTAAAGTACAGTACATTATTGTACAGTTAGCCCGGAAGGATGGTCAGGTATCAGAGCTGAAAGAATCGTGTATACAAGAAAACATCAATAGAAATAGTTTCAATGTTTGAACTAAATGTACTAAGTTTGTCTATCAGATATTTTAAATAAAATACTACAAAGCTGTACTATTTTTATTTTAAGGAAGGGTCTACAGGGTGCTCAGAGTCTCACTACTAGATCGGACTTGTAGTGATCCACCTGTTTACATCTTCCCAAGAGTCGGGATTGCAGGCATGCACCACCAGGCAGGGAATCAATTGCTGTCTCAGAATACCCTGGGGGCAGGCCAGCAAAGCCCATTGGGGATTGAGCTTTATTCCACTGAGCTATTTGTCTGACCCTTACAGAGATATGCTATTAAAAATATGATGTTAATTCTGAAATTGATATATAATTTAAAGTGCTTACACAATGTGAAACATCCTTTTAGCACAAATAACTTTATATTCTAATTAATATTGATGAAAAATATTTAAAACTAAGGAGGAACATTAGTTGAATGCTAAGACAATCAGAATTCTAAGAAAGAAAGCAGTAAAATTTTCATCTTTAAGCATAAAAAAATAATTTATATTGACTATCAAATATGGAATTTAGTACTATCTGTAAGCTGGGATGTAATATAAGTAAATATATGACTAAGACTTCAATTTGTAAGTATAAATAACTAATAAAATAATAAAAGAAATAATAAATACAGTTGATAAAATATGAAATTAAAATTTCAGCATATCAGAAATATATTTTAAGGGCCAAGCAGAGGGCTCAGTGGCACAGAGCCTGCCTGGAAAGTGCAAGGTCCTAAGTTTGACTCCAGGTTTAAAAAAAAAGCAAGGAAAGAAAAAATAATAATATGTATATATATGAAAACCTTTATTTCTTCAAACATGAAGAAATGTTACACAAGAACTTTCCAAATCCCATCAATAAATAAATAGTGAACAGATTTTTTTATAAAAATACTAATGATCTGAAAAATATAAAAGACTAAGTTAAACTGTGATGCAATTTTCACATTAATCTGTATAATTTATGAGGATGCTCCCAAAAATCTCATGAAGAAGTCTATCCCTGATCCCCGCGGCCACATGCAATCTGTGGTGTTCTCCGCTGGAATTATTTTTGTTACTCTTAGGAAATGCTGGAAAATTTGCACCTGAAGTTCTCTGCGAAGTTCACACTGAGGACAAGTTACTGAGATACAGTCAAAGATTTATCTGTATGAGTTCTTAATTGCAGTATTATAAAATAAAATTGAAAAAAAAATTTAAAGTTATGGTAATAAGCCGGGCGTGGTGGCGCACACCTGTAATCCCAGCACTCGGGAGGCTGAGGCAAGACGATCAGTGCTAGTTTGAGACCAGCCTCGGCTATAAAAGTGAGCTCAAGGCCAGCCTGAACTGCATAGTGAGACCCTGTCTCAAAAAGACAAAAAAAAAAAAAAAAAAAAACATAAAATTATGGTAATACAAAATTAAGGGAGTAGGCTCTTTCATAGAATACATGATCATTCATGAATTGTTCTTAAGTCTTTCAATTATTTGAATACAATCATTTTCAAAAAATGCATAACAACAGAAAAACTACCTCTGTAGTTTCCCAGGGAAAGATAAGGAATAAAATTATACGTGGAATATATGATGCCGTGATTAGAATCATATTATGTAAATTTATTCTTACAAAAAGAACAAATATTCTCATAAGCGAGATTATGGAGAGATTGGCTTTAAGGAATGATTTCTGAGAAAAGAAGCTGGCCTTTACTGGACAGAGTGCTAGGCCACACAGCAGAGCATTTTCCCTTGATAAGGTAAATATGATCCATGGCACAGCGTGACGAAGAGCTGCAGATGGGATTGTTAGGGTTTATCTCTAGATGTCCCTCACCGACCCTCATGCAGCCATGGGGCAGACTTGAGTTTGAAATTCACTCATGATGCACTGGGATTATGAGTGATCTACTGGAAAGATAGGTTTTAGTACTGCTGGGACGATGGGTGTGCATGCTGTGTCCATTCTGGGGCAGCGAGCCTGAATGCGCCACTAGGGACACAGACTTCCTCTCCGCAGCCATTGCTACTGCTCCTCCTCCCTTTGCTCCCTGGCTCTTAGCTGCGGCCATGAACAGCTGCGCTCTGCCATGTACCTCTCTGCCTTGGAGCCCGCCGAGTATGGCCTGGAGCCTCCAGTGACCGGGAGCTAAGTAAGCCTTTCCTTCCTTCTTTCTGAGTGTCGGGTATTTGCCCCAGCAAGGAGAAAACAGTAAGTGAGGCAGTGACGAGTCGAGAACACGGGTCAGGCACAGTGTGTGTCTGGAGAGAAGATGACTGGAAGAGGAAGGCGTGGGCGTTACTTCCAGGAGCACCACTGCTGGGACCCCCACCGCCTCCACTGGCATCTGCGGGAGAGCGCCTACACCCTCGGAAGTGCACAGATGAGGTTCCTCCTGTGTCCCAACCCCCTTTGGGTTCAAAACCGCATCCTGCACAGCGCAGGCAGGATTTTGAGGTGTTGCTTGGGTGCCTTTCATGATAGCAAACAGAAGGCTCCCCAGCTATACCTACATAAGCCTTTACTGGTCCAGGTGCTCAGCTTGTCCGAGAGTCGGGGAAAGCAGCTCTTGACAAAGTCCTCGAAGGTCACAGTCGCTAAGGCGTTGATGCTGGCGGCCACTGTGCTGGAGAGAGAGAAGAGCAGGAACATGAGCCGAGCTCCGCAAGCCTGACCCGGCAGCCGCCGTCGTCCACGGGCCTGGCTGGGCTCTGGGCAAGCAGGGGCAGACGCAAGCCCACGTGCTGGGTCTGCAGGTCACCTTGGGGGCTGTCTGCTCATTCATCAGTGCTTCTGTGCTAATGCTCTTTCAGTTCATCCCCAAAGCCCATGGGAGAAGCTCGGTTTTAATGGTCTGATTCTTGTGAACTCATCTTGACAAGTACTTGATCAGTGAGCAGAGGGTAGTAAAAGGATTATATGTTTGTGCTGAAGTTCCTGCTGGAGGCAGGAAGTAGAGAAGGGACCACCCTAACCCAGGAGTCAGTAGAGCTGGTGACTTGTTAATAGTCTCTTCATGCATCTTCTGGTTCACTCCAGGTACAAACCACCATACAGTGGCAAGTCATGAATCCTACACTCTAAAGCACTGATTTTTCTAAACCACATATTCAACCGAAAATAGCTGGGAAGCTGCTATGGAAGAAAACGACAAGATGCTCTGGAGGCAGAGAAAGACACGAACCAACAGTTTGGAGATTCTCCCCCAGGAAGTAACAGCTGCAGAGGCACACGGAAGCCCCATGCAGAGGAGGGACCAGGTGGCCGCGGTGGTGGGAAATCCACACCCAGACGCCCACGATGAAGCAGAGCTCGCTGCCTCTGCCACCTGAGGCCGCGGGAGTCGGGAGGAATCGGGGAGAAGGGAAAGGGAGTGAGAATCACGGCAAAGAGGTGGAGCCAGAGCCACCTCAGAGCTCTGAAGCCCTCTGCTGGCTTCCTAGAGTGAGAGGTCATTGGGCCTGGAACTTCTCAGCACGCCTGAAAGATGGGGCTATCTTCACCGAGAAGCATGACAGCTTACGTCCTTCCTCCTCTAGACTAGGAAGATTTTAAGCAATAAGATATATAGCTGTGTTCAACTCAAGAGTCCAAAATATAGCGCAAGAACTCTACTTTAATTGCACAATACAACAAAGATTTCTGCTGTCATTTTAATTATTTTTCACTGTTTTAAAAGTATATTTGGGGCCCGGCAGGATGGCTCGGTGGTCTAAAGTGCCTGCTTAGGAAAGCTTAGGCGGCTGCAGGGACCACAGTTCAATCCCCAGCACCACATGCTGCACCAGCCTTGCCCTCAGGGCAGGCTGAGCGGCCATAAAAATAAATAAATAAACAAACAAAAGTTCTGAAACAAGAAAATTCAAAATAATAATAACAATAATAAAAGCATATTTGTATAAGATAATAAACATAGCAGCTATTAAAAAAGAACAGAGCAAATCAAAATATTACGAATATTGTTATTTGAATAGAATCAACGAAAAATAATTAAGGGGGAAATCTAGATGTTAGAAAATTCCTATAAAAGAACAGCAGTGCGCAGGCGCAAACCTCTCAGAAGCCAAGTCACATTTGAAAGCACGATCACGGGATCATCATAGCAGTAGACCCGCAGATCGAAGGACTGCAGAAGTGAACCCTGAAATATCCTCAAATACGTAGAGGAATATAAGATGCAACCGAAGCAGCATTTCAAGTCAGTGGCGTGTACATCAAGGCCATGGGTGTGAAAGTGTCCCTGCCCTTGGGAATCCATCCAGCTGAGGGTTTTTCCAACTGGATCTTGGCCTTGCCCTGGACCACGCCCTGCGATTTTCCTATTCCTCCTTCATTTTGAAATGGAAATAAATACCCTGAGTCAGCACCTTGGAAGTGTGCAGCTTTTCTTTTTTGTTTTAAACAGTGATCACAGCTGAATTTGCTTTGGGTCTCAGGAGATTTTGGACATGCACTTTTGAACAGTGTTGGCACATGTAAGACGCTGGAGCCTCTGCCTGTGAATCGATGCACTTTATCTCGGGGCACGGACTTCAGCCTTGGGGACCAGAGATAAGATGCTATCATGTGGATGGCGAATGTCTCCCCAGTTCTGTGTGTTATAGGCTTAGCATCCCAAGTAGTGCCACTGGGAGATGGCAAAGGCTTTGAAAAACATGCTGTAATGGAGAGATTTTGGGTCATGGGAAGCATGGACCCAAAGGAGGTTACGCGACCCTGACTTCCTGTCTCTCTCTTCTGCTTCCGGTGCTGTGACGTCTGCGACTTTGCCTTGCTAGGTGCACCTGCTGTTACTGTGGATTCCTCTAGGATTGGGAGCTCCAAAAACTAGGACTCCAAATGGAACTCTTTTCTTTATGTACGAATTGTCTCAGATATTTAATTATGGTGATGGAAAAGTGGCCAAATCAGCAGTAGGGAAGTTTGAAAAAATATGCGAAAAGTTTAATTTAGAGTAGGAGGCCGAACTGGGCTTACATCCTATTACAGCCATTTTCTGCCTCCCTCTGTGTACACTCTGTGCCTAGCTAAGTCTCAGTGCCCTTATGCTGATCTGATTGCACATAAATTTCAGTCCCTTATGCTGTGCAACAAGTAGTTACCAAGTATAAGTAAAGTGCTCAGTACCAAAGCTGACACACAGCCAATGCTCAGAGGTATTGATCATCACAGCTGTCACCCATTGAGGCCATCATCGTGATAATCATATTGTCAGTACACCAACCTCAGTGTCCCACTGAAGGCACAGGCCACGAAAAGTCCTGGAAGTCCTGGCATGTTGTCAAATATTTCCATGACAAAATAAGGCATCAGCTGGTGAGGAAGCAGAGAGGGGGTGGAGACAGAATCAGTGGTTGTCGCAGCAGAATCTAAACGGTGGAGATGTAAATTTTTAGCAACGGGAGATAGGAATTTGTTTGTCTTATGTTTTCCATATATACCACTGCTAATCTGTTGAATCTGAATCCAGCGCTTAAAGCCTTAAAAATGCCTGAGATGGGCTTTAGGGAATCAAAGTTTAATTGTTACGTTATGTCCAGGTCCTCCCATCAGTCAGAGCTGGACAGCTGCAGCCAGCGCGGGAGAGGACAGAGTGACTGTTCCTCCTAAGCTCACCCTCTGCCAATGTAGTGCTAAAACCCACACTTAATACAGGACAGCAACAAAAGGCTTAATCTGTGCTGGGAAGATAGAAGCATGGGGATTATGGACATCAGGAACACTTACTCCGTGGTAGATTGCAGCATAATCTCAACCTGGGAAGTTGTAGGCGGTATGCCTCAGCACTGACCCAGGAAGCCAGAGTGTAAGTCTACCTCGTGCTCCCTGCTGCCCTGACCAGCCTTCAGGCCTGGGGTAGGGGCATAGTGGGGTTCCTTTCCTTGATCTTTTCTTCTCCTTATGGTGCTAAAAATCAAACCTAGGTCCTTACACTTGCTAGGCAGCAACTCATTGGGTAGTCAACATCCCAGACCCTCCAAGTGCACCCTCCATACACACACACACACACACAAACACACACACACACACACATTTCCTCATTACAACCCACTCTGGGCAACATCACCCAAGAGCAGAGAGAAGAAGCCCGTGTGCATTGGGGTTTGATATCTGACCAGAGGTGGGGACAGAACACGGGATGGGCTCAGCACCACCCAGCCAGGGCCAGAGTTCCACTGCACCCAAGGATTGCATACCTGGTCAGGGGCTGAGATCATGCCAGAAGTCCAAGGGTCACAGTCTTTGAAATAAGTATACATGATTAATCCAGAGAAGACCGCACACACCAGGATAATCCATAGCCCCAGCAAGTTACAGTACAAGGCACTAGGAAAGATCACATGGGCCAATGGGCAGCTTCCGTGGCACGGTATCACATAACGAAGCCACTCTAAACACTCAAGGTCAAGAGTTCTAGTTTCATGCATGATTATATTTTATACTTTTACATTGGGGAGTGTGTCACATTTTAGGCTAATTACAGCAGTCAAGAAAACGTAATGTTTTAGATGGGTTTCATTTTAAACTGGAGAGAGGCTCTTTTTTCTTTTATAAGACCTCAATATATGTGGTATGAGATCTATTTTCTTGGATAAAATTTCACATACCCATCACTCATATTATGTAACTTGAAGTGATTCCCCCACCCACTGAATTCATGAAGCTGTCAAAGAGTCAAATTACATCTTAGCATCTTTCCTTCCAAAGAGATAATGAGATGATATAGAAATAGATAAGTTATGGAAATACTGTCCTCACTTTGGAAATCAATTCAGATGAAAACTAAAGTTGCATGTTTAAAAGAAATAGAAAGTATTCAAGACTTAAGATTGTCTTGCCCACATGATTTGGGACAACTCATTTCTTTCTGCGACACACAGACATTCATAATTCCAGCTGGGTAACTTCTCAGTATTTTGTTTTTATTTTCTATCCATTCTGTCCTTTGACAGTCAAAATCCTACCCCAGAGAAGATTCAAAATTAGACAGTTTAAAGAAGCCAAAAAGCATAAACAGTGCCACTGGGGAGAGAATTCTGGGCGTCAGCAGGGTAACTCTGGGCTTTTTCTTGAGTCCAACCCTTGTCTGAAGGGCACAGATGCGCCCACATTCACATGGAAGAACCCACACTCAGTTCCAAGCCACCTCTCTCCTACACTATACAGTGGACCTGACTGCCCCAGGAACCTTCAATAAAAATTGTGCTTTAAAAAAAAATAGCACCTTTGATAACTATTTATCAAACGGTCAATTGGTTTTATTTTTCATTTTCAAAAGGCTTTATCATCTCAAAATTTACTTCCTTGGGAGTATTCTGACAGCCTTGAGTTTTCTTTGTTCTTATGTGCTGAGGCTTGGGAATAAATTGCTACATGAAATGGTCAATGTCCTTTGTTGTGGCCTTGTTTTTTGTTTATTTGTTTGTTTTGTTTTTGGGGGGTGTTTTTTAGTATTTTAGGGAAGGGTCTACAGGGTGATCCGGGTCTCACTACTAGATCAGACTCATAGTGATCTGCCTGTTTATAGCCTCCCAAGAGCTGGGATTACAGACTTATGCCAACATACTCAGTGTCCATTGCTATCTCAGTGTGCCCTGGCCTTCTGCTTGCGTGAAGACACTTCAATCCACTGAGCTATTTGATCAGCCCTGTATTGTTAGTCATGCTCAGTATGATCATCTCAGGGCAAATTCTACACAAAGTCATATTGAGGTCCACTCTCGGAGAAGCCTTTCTGACCAACCTTATTGGAATATAGTTGCTTGCTAGATTTTTTTTTTTTTTTTGTCTTTTTGAGACAGGGTCTCACTGTGCAGTTCAGGCTGGCCTTGAGCTCACTTTTGTAGCCCAGGTTGGTCTCGAACTCGCACTGATCCTCCTGCCTCAGCCTAACGAGTGCTGGGATTACAGGTGTGCGCCACCACACCCAGCTGCTTGCTAGATTTATGAAAACCTGTAGAAAGGGTCTTGTCATGGTAGCATTTATCATGAGGTGCAACCATGTGACATATTTATTGTCTATTGTCTATTTTTGTAACAAACCAATGCATTACTATATCACCAGAATAGAGCATAAAACTTACATAGAGAAGATATAAAATTAATTCATTTTTGTAAGAAATGATGGAACGAGGAAATGAATTAATGAACAGTAGAAAATCCTTACAAGATAAGTGCAGTAGCTGCTGCAGTTATGTTTTGCAAAGCGCTTTGGACTGGGAGTCTGGGCTTGACGCTTATCAACTGCTGGCCAAGGACACGGCCTGACACTGCAACGTGTGTCACCTATAAAACAGATTGCAATTCCCCTGCTGCACTTCTTATTGTAGCACTAATATGAAATGGAATGAGTTACACCCTGTAGATAGGTGCAGCACATATAGGTGTATAGAAGAGATGCACACATTATCTAAAATCAATGATATAATTTTGCCAGACCACCATGGAATTCAAGAAATTAGTGGTGAGATCATATAGTGTTAGCAATTGCATTTTTAAAAGCTCTTTACTAAAATTAATCTTTGATTCTATGCAGAGCTAATTCTTATATTTATAAAGAAAGCCACTTCACTAATGCATTAAAAATTTTCACTGAAGGCCAGCCAAGTAGTTTGGCAAGTTAAAGTGTCTGCAAGCAGACACGGGGCCAGTGGTTCGATCCCTGGGCCCCATCCCCAGGGTGTGCTGAGCCAGCAATTAAGACTGCATGTGGTGGTGCGCACCTGTAATCCCAGCTCTTGAGAGGCTGTAAACAGGTGGATCACGATGAGTCTGATCTAGTAGCAAGACCTTGAACAACCTGTAGACCCTTACCTAAACTACTAAAATACAAATATATATATATATATATATATATATGTATATATATATATATATATATATATATATATACATATATATATATATATATTTCAGTGTCTATCAGACTTGGTTCTATATTCTGTAATATACCAAGGATCAATCTAGAACCCATCCCATCCTGAGACTGGAGATGCGTAAAAAACACTGAAACAAAAGAAAGATAAATAAGATCACTTTACATATAAGACTCACGAGAAAAATAAGCTGAGAACAAAAGGGAACAAAGGCCAATAGGTGTGTGTGTGTCTGGCCTGGCGGTGATTGGGCTATGGTGGTGGCCCAGTTTCCACAGAACCCTTGCACCTCTGCTGTGTTGGTTGTACTGTTTATTATGGGTTGTCCTAAAAAGTGAACTTGGGCCTAGAAGCCAACAAGGGCACTGAAGCGACTTTCTCAGTGTTATTTCCAAGTACAAGGAAGATATGGCCTCAGATAAAGCTGTCTTTGGTGAATAGTAAGCAGTTTTGGTCCTGCAATTAGCTGTAAGCATAGCAGCTCACCCCTGGTTTCCCTGGTGGCCATGGTCATTAGCAATTTTATGGATTTATTTTTCTCTCATCTACATTCAGGATGTGTTTTGCCCAGGTAACAGAGGGCAGTGTTTTCCCCCCACACCCCTAGGGTCCAAAGGAATACTTTGATTACATTACAATGCCAGCTAAGGCGATACTGAATCACGGGCAGGATGGTGTGGTCAGCACTCTGCAGATCCTACTGGGTGAGAGGCCACAGCTGACTGATAGCAAGCTCAAGCCGTCCAGGAAGTGTCCTTGAGGCTGCAGTTCTGTGATAGACAAATCTCACACCGTTTCTTTCCTAGGATAACAGGTGCTCTTTGCCATACTGGTCTTCCTCTTCCCTGCATTGTGTGGTAGTCAACTTACACGTCTCCAGGAGATATTTCTAAGGAGTGTCTAGATTTTATCTTTCCTCACCCTCAAAAGCTTTCAGTCACAGCTCTGAATAAGAATAGGGATTGCTGCAAACTGTAGGAGCAAACCTAAATGCCTATGCCTGTGTGTGTGTGTGTCCCCATGACCGAGGTCACTTCTGTGCTGCCAACTTTCATACTCATGTGACTTACAATATGTCATTTGGCAAATTGCAAGTGCCTGTATGGCTTTGAGTTGATGCTTTGCTTGAAGTAAATTAAGCCACTTAGCAGTGTTTTGAGCTTTATGCAGAAGATGATATAGGCATGCACACAATCCCACGCGTGTACTCCTCCGCACGTGCGTGCTGGTGTGCAGATGCTCATGGGAGCATGGCCTCCTTCAAGTATTATTTGGTTCCATAAAAGATGAATACTTAATAGCCCGATGCATTGTTATTGACATTGTGAAGCAAAAGGATAAAAAAGTCAGGACTCTGATGTTTTAGTCACTAAAATATCATTAGGAGAAAACAAAGCATATTTACAACAAGAAGCAATATAAATTGTGAGCTTAAAGCAAAACTAGATTTAAAAGCTGAAGATACTGGTTTTTTACATATGAAGGATAATTTGGATAATTGTACCGCTAATTTCTGCTGGGCTTTTGAAAGGAGCCATTAAATCTTTTTTTTTTTTCTTTTTATTCTTATCTTCTTTCTCTTTTTAATTTCTTATAACTTTTTTATTTTTGTTTTGCTTTGCTTTTTTTAAGAAACCATTTCTGTGCGTTTATACCTGGTAGCCTATATAACTAATTGGAAGATAGCATCATCAGGGCCGGGGAGATAGCTCTGTAGAATAAGAGCTCACCTGGCAAGCACAAGGTCCTGAGTTTGATCCATGGCACCACCACAAAAAAAGGAAAAAAAGAATATAGCTGTATAAAAATAACATCACGTAATACAGCAACCATTGTTTAGTTGCTATTACTTTGTTCAGCGAAATTTTGAATCATTTTAATATTATTTTTATCACTAGTTTGTATTTTAAAAAATTAAAAAGCTGCAAACCCTGCTGTGCACTCACAATCCAGGTACTCAGGAGGCTGGCAGAGGGAGGAGCTGCAGCTCAGAGGCTCCGAGTGGGCCTGGGAAGCTAGCAAGACCCTATCTCAAAAATAAGTGGTAAGAAAAAATAAATGATCAACCTCTTGGATTTAATAGAGCAGTTACTTTGTCGAAATAGTCTCTTTATAGAGATAGTCAACTCACGTTTATCTTATAGCCACATTGTAAATGAATTTAACTTTCAGTGAATTTTAAGATCAGGACCGCATGCATTTTTAGTACTGCTGCTGCTGCTGTGTGTTAAGCGATAATCCTGCGTGTGGAGGATTTGTTGCAGTGTTACTTAACAGGAATTGACTGAGCCAATGGTGAATTGGCAGAACGGCGGCCCATCCACCCGCTCCCGCTGAGCTCTGAGATAGACAGATTGCAGCAGTGTGTCCCTCCTTCTGGTCCTCAGCTTGCAAAACGCAGTTGACTCTTTTCCAGGCATTTTTTAATGTTTTATTCAGTAAAAACAAGAAAGTAGGAATCGCAAATATTTTAAAAGCATGTTGGGGAATATTCAATGACTCTGTGCAAGTTTAGGGTATTGGCCTCAGAGGGAGAGGCTGGGACCTTGGGCAGGGTCACTGGTTTCCCACAGAAACCCCTCCACATCGCTTACTGCCTGCTTTGTGAAAGGCTGTAGAATGGCCTGGGGTCCCCCTTGACGAGCACAGGATAGCCTGCAGCAGTCAGAAGAGGTGGATTCAGCAGGCCTTAAAAGAGTAGACGCAGTTGCAGCCATATTACATCTAGGGTTTCATTCCTTTCTTGGCAGCATTAAGGCAAGAAATAAATTAGAATGGAGACCAGAGCTACAGGACTCCTGGGCAAACACCAAAGCCAGTTAGAGTCCAGAAGAAAGCTTAACTTTGCTTGATAAACAAACATCAATGAAGTTCTGCTTGAACTATTTCTCTGTTTTGTTTTATGGTGGGACCAGGGTTTGAACTCATAACCTTGCACTTGCCTGGCAGGTACTTGTGCCATGGAACTTTCTCCTCGGCCCCTTGAACTATTTCTTGCAAATACCTACATTCAAGAAAAAAGAAGACTATGACCGACCACTCAGAAATGATCATGCAGTAGTCGCAGAATAAGAGAATAGACCAAGTAGGCAAACTGCATAACTGTAGCCAATCATTACAGTTCCACTTCTGTGGCGCTATGCTTAGCTGTGCCAATTTGACTGGAGAGTGGCCCAAGGGCGAGCCATGAAGGTGTGCCCTTCCTCCCTGGCACACCCAGAGTACCAGGTGGACTCTAAACCTTTCCTCCCTGGCACTGATGCCCTATATTGCTTCACCGCCAACATGGCGTCTTGGTCCCACACACTCTTCTGCTATCATATTTCTGCTCTGGATCCATACAACCAAGGATCGAATCTCTTTTCAAATCAAGCCTCTGGGCCATTAAGTTGTGACTATTGGGTATTGTGTCCTAGAAAGGATAAGGCTGATAATAACAATAATAATAAAAATAAAAATAGCACTAAGAGTAGGGCAGTTCCTGGAGTTGCATTTGACCATGTGGTTTACAAGTCTTTGGAACTGGTGTGAGGGAGGAATTTCAACAAGTTGGAAGTAAGCTTGATGGTGTTAAAATACTGTAGGAAGAGCCTTGTGAGGATTCAGGTCAGAGCTGAGAAAATCAACATGCTGATAGACACGCAGACAGTGAAGCTCACAGTAAGGAGGTTTTAAGCTGGAAGACAACATGGTAAGTGGAGTAGAGGCCATGCATGTTTTACTCTAGCAAAAGAAAATATCTAGGGCCGGCCAGATAGCGCAGCAGACTAAAGCATCTGCTTCAGCAGAGCTCAGCGGCTGGGATTTGATCGCTGTTGTGCCATGCAGGCTTTGCCCTGGAGGCGTGCTGAGATGGCAGTTGAGGCTGGGTTTAGTGGTTCATGCGTGTAATCCCAGCTCTTACAAGGCTGGACACAGGCGGATCATTACAAGTCCAGTTTATGTAGTGAGACACTGTAGACCCTATAGACACGGTAGACCCTGTACTAAATGTGATAAATAAATAAAATATGCTTACACTTTGCCCATATCTAAGCCTGGGATGCTGAGCTTAAAGATTATGAACTAACAGATCTGGCAGTGGAAATTTCAAGCGATCCCAGAAATTAAGTCCTGTCATAGGTACTGTTGACTATTTCAGAGAAATTTATAGCAAGAAACAGAGGCATAAAAGGGGAAAATAATTAAAGCTTAAATGTTGGTCCTGGTGGACCCACATAACAGGTTAAGACTAAAAGACTTGAGGCTGCTAAAGAAATTAGTTCCTTAAAAGGAAAACAATTTTTTTTTGTAGCAGGATAAAAATAAAACCTCGAGGCCATCTCAGTAACGGATAAGACCCCGTCTATCAAAGGCAAGCAGTACAAAAGTATCAAACTTTCATATCTGAGAACCCCTGGGTTCCTACCCAGGCACCTGGAGTACAGTGGTTTTCCATGGTTCTCAGACACTGGGATACTCAGAGAACACTACACCTGTGGCCCAGCTGGTGCTCCTGCCACAGAAGACCTTGGCATAGTGCATGAGAGGCTGCCTCTCTAGCATGCAGGTAGCATCGTCTATGGGCTCAGGAAGGCCTCCGTCCAGATTTCAAAGTATGGTCTGAGAGACCAGGCAAGGATCCCTGAGAAGGAAGGGATACTTCACAATAAACTCAAAGACATACTAGAAACCCAGCTCAGGGAAAAATATCAAAAATATAAAATATTTGCTACACAAAGCTACAGAGCCTTGGTGACCTTAACAAGGACCCACATGAAGGTCATCCCAGCCCCTTAAAACTCATACCTTTCCACTCCTATCTATACCTCAGAGGCCAGATGTGGAGCCAGAAGATGTAATGTTAGTCCCATGGTGTTGAAGTGCTGCTGAGGTCTGATTCTTTCATATCCTCCCTTCCTTCCCTTAAAAGATGGAAATCTTTCCTCTGGGCCAGTATCCCTTGGAATTATATAACTTTTTTTGTGATTTTGCAGAAGTTCATGATTAAGAGCTTGCCTTTAGTGTCAGAAGAGATCACGACTCAGACTTTATAAAAATGTTAATGTTGCTAAGCCCTTGGGAAAGTGATTATTAAAATTTTGGTTGTACAGAGGACAGTCATGTCGTGGGAGGCAGAGTATAGATAATGCCTTCACTTGGACAAAGAGGTATATTTGGGCTTTAAGTTGTCAGGGGTACAAATGTTATGGTTTAGCTCAGTTGTGGCAATATGGATGGCTTGGAAGTGGGCCAAGGGATTAGTAAAGCACACCTCTGGGTGTGGTCATGGAGCTATGCACCATCACACCTGACCATCTTTCCCTGTTCTAGTTCCTTCAGCCCAAAACTAAGAACCTTTGCTACACTCTAGCTTTCTGCCATGAAGTCTCCACTTTGGCTTCAGTCAGCCGAGGACCAAATACCCCAAAACCATGAGACAAATCGAGCTTCACCTCCTCTAATTTTTGGCTGTTGAGTCTTGTGACCCAATGATGGAGAAGCTCACTTATACAACTTCCACGTTTCTTCTGTAAAAGCTTCTCACTGTGTTTCCTGTGAAGAAAGCCACATACTCTTTTTCCAATGTAAAACTCCCTGACTCATGAATTACCATTTGCTCAAATAAACACGTTAAAATTGCATTGTGTCTGTGCACCCTTTAACATAGCAAAGCATGTTAATTAAACCAACTAGAAGTTAAGTACAGCTCGTCCCAGAAAGCATGGAGCAGAAGCATGTTATTGAGCTCTGTGGCAGCAGCCAGAGCACCACAGGTAGCCCAGAGATTTCATAGGAAACAGAGGCAGCATGTAACTGACAGCACACCCAGCTCTACTATGGCTTGCTCAAGTAGAATTAGCACTGCAGAGCTGAAAAGCCTGGCAAAAGAGTTAAGTAAGTATTTCATTTCTTGCCGTTATAGAATGCATATACCCATAGCAAGCACAGACCAAAAGCTAAGGAAGGTAAAGGAAACAGAACTTTTTTCTAGATCTGTAACTTACAGCTTCGCATGCTTTTCTGTTTTGCATGAGATGCACCTCTGGATGGTGGATTGATTAACTCCATAGATGCCGAGCCATGTAAAAGTTCCTCCAACTGGGATTGTCCAAAACGTGTGCCTCCGGAGGGGATCTACATCGAAACTAAGACACAGGGAATTCAGACAGACCTTTGAAACCCTGATGTTACTTTGCTTGATAAGAACATGCGCTTGTAAGTCTTCACAGAGTGTAAAAACCACTACTGGACATACTCAACGATCTGCAGTCGGGATCCATTTGCCGCTTGCTCCAATACGGTGTGGAATCCACCAGTTTTCAGGGATCCTTGAATGAGAACTGTTAAGAAGCCCACAATCATGACAACCATCTGAAACGCATCTGTCCACACCACCGCCTTTAATCCTCCCTGCAATGAAGAAAGTTGACGTGAGTGACGGGGGCCACTTCCTGTTTGAACAGCGTTCTTGTCCCAGTAGTGACCCCTCCATGAATTCAGTCACAGTTACAGGGTGACTTCTGCTTGCTTCACCTTCTACGTTAAACATAGAAATGAACTATAGCAAGCAAGAAGGATCTCTCCTTATGTTAGCAGAGTGTATAATCCAATGGGAGAAGTAAATAACGGATAGCAGGATAGCTATTAACTAGACTTGTGAAAAAGGCCATGAAGGACAAGGTCCCAGGGCACCATGCAAAAAACGCATCGTGATGCAGCCTTCATTCTTGTGCATCTGGCTAAACTAAAGAGGCCCAGGGGACAGGAAAGACAGTTGGAATTTGTAATGTGCAGATCCAAGAGGAGGCAAGCCCGGAGAGGAGCTGCTGTGTTTGTCAGAGGCCAGAGCAGATAAATCGTGACAAGCCTACTTTGATGATTTTTCAAGAAGAAGGAGAGAGTATTAAAAAGAATTTTGAAAAGAGAGGTTTTGTTCTGCTTCACAGTCGTTTGGTAGTTGGCATTCAAAACACATTGAGGTGACAAAAACCTGCCATAGTTTGTGATTTCGGTAACACAGATGACGACATAAGAGAATAAATGGCAATCTCCTGGCTACAGCTTGTGAAATTTGCGACATTTTTAATGAACCTAATGTGACCAGTACATTCCGGAGAGTAGGGGTGAGAGCCTACTAAGAAAGAGGAGGAAAGCTAGGAAGAAATGTCAGGTCTCAGGTTAACTGGGAGGGAGGTTTTGAGATGCATGGAGGGCAGAACCCAGTTTTCTGAAGATAAAGATAACAGTAGAACCAAAAGATAGGGAGTCCAGGCAAGAATTCGGGAATGTGGCTGTCACCTCTGTCATCCTAGTAGTCACCTGAGGAAGAGAAGAGCAAGCACCCCCATCCCCCCATCCCTAGGGAGTCTAAGTTAATGTCTTCTGGGCTGAGACCTCAGGCAGGCCCTTTCAGTCCTCCCCAGATGGCTCCTGCTGTGGAATCCTGAGAAGATGTGGGCCAGGAGAAGGGAGGAGAGAGAGCGACTCTGGTGGAGAGAAGCCCGGGGACCGCGGGAGAGTGCGAGGAGCAAAGGGGAAAAGATGAAATGAAGTGACACGCGAAGGAAGTACTTGGAAAATGCCTGAGCCCTAGCGGCATGAAAGGATGCGATATTTTTAACACTGAAAAATAGAATTACCATCCTCAGTGACTCCTCCAGAGTGTCAAGAACTTCTGTGAAAGGATGACAAGCTCTTAAGTTTGAGAGGAAAAGAAAAGCAAGACATTGGGTTGTTCCAACTTTTTTATAATTAAAATTTAATTTAAAACTGAACATTATCGTCCTTGCTAAAAGTATTGCGTGTACGTGTTTTGTGCGAGTCGTGTATTTTGAGGCACGATAAGGTCTCACCTCCCACCTCATCGGGTGGCACCAACTTCCTTCCTTTCGAGACAGTAAGCCTTCCAAACCCAAGTCTCAGCTTCAGGTTTTAGTGCTATGGAAACCAACCATCAAAGCTGTAGCTTTCAGAGGCTGCGTGACATACACTATAAGAAAATCCCTGTAAAGTTAAACATCCGCTGGACATGCAAGAAAGCAAGCCCCCTTCTTCCAGATAATCACCAGCAATCATATTCTAGTTACCATGAAGTCTTCTTCTTTGACTTTCACCTAACAAGATTTCATCACCCCTTGTCTACTTTACCAATGTGTGCTCTTTGGGGGTCTAACACTTAGGTCATTTTCAGGTACATTTTGGATGACAAGAACTGGTTATTTTTTTTTAATATCTGTTCCACTGATTTTTCCCTCAGGTGCTATGTACACACAAGATTAAAAGAGTAAACAATAATGCAATATGAATTGCGGTCTGAGTGGTTATAGATGCATAGGCTGTCACTTGGGTGAGACACTGCAGTCTGACCTGGCTAGGGAGAGGGCAGATGGAGCGAGCTGGTTTCTCTAGATCTGTCTTAGAGGATGGTATCTGTTGCTGCCGAATCCTGTTGGTTCTCAGCCCTCAGTGCTTGGAGAGGACAGATTGGCAACTGGCTTTGCTCGGTGCTTTGAGCACATGGTCCTGCTGCCTCTGGCTTCCGTCGTTGCTGCCGAGAGGTTGCCCCGGCTGTGCCTGGTAGGCCTATGCATCCCCTCTCTGACTTTTTGATACCCTTTAAAGTGGTGTCTTTGATTGCACAGATCCTCACTTTTCTGAGACCTGAAGAATTGCGAGCTCTACATCTTGGAAGCATAGCATCTCCACCATTCTCATTGTGTGCTTTCCTTCTACAATTCCACTCAGAGGCAAATTAGATTTTCCACTTTACCCTTCACCGTGGATTCACAACTTTTGCCTCATAAGAGCCAAACACTGTCACTGACCTCCAACTACCTGAGCTCCTCTGCGTGATGCAGTTAACATAACACTCCCAAACCCTCCTGCATTGCACCACCAGTGGACTAAGAGCCATGCTAGCAGCCCCAGTCCACAAGCCAGTCCATCCTTGCTGCCGGATACCAGCCCCGATAACCCATTTAAGTTATTTCTGCTGTCGTTTTAATTATTTGGTTATTTGTTGCTGAGTTTGTTTTGGAAAGAAATGCTGTCCACGGAGCCATCTTGTGCAATCCGACAACGCATCCTAAAGCCATGGCACCCAGCATGTACTTTGTCTTCTGTGGCAGATACCTCAGAGAAAGGAGTCATCATTCAGGTACAGGGTGGAGAGAGGACAAATGACGTTTTCAGCAAGGTGGGAAGAGACTCGTGGGAACTGTGCCCAGAGGAATGGGCTAGCACGTGGGGCCAGAACTGCAGTGTGACAAAGTGACAGTATTGGCCAGTATGAAAATGAAAGATAAGGACATTTTAAAATTGTGTATTCACTTGATACATATCGCAAAGGGAATGCAGCATAATCGTAATGCACAAGGCAGGGATAGCCCGCTGCGTGCTAATGTCAGATATTTTTTCTTTGCTGCAGAAGAGCAAGGAGATTTCAACTGTTCCACAAGCTTCCCATGTCCTGAGCAGGTTAACTAGACCCAGCACATGGTGGCATGTCTCAGAGGGTTAAAGGTTTTTTCCAGTTGTAAGACCAGGGCACACAGTAGACATCTAATGACTATTTGTTGGGATACACTAAATTTAACAACCACAAAGATGTGTTGCCAATGCCACTCCACTCCCTGTATCGAAAAGCTCAGAATGTATCCAAATTAAACGCCAGAAGTGACCGCGCTTTATCCCTAAGCAGTCAACAAAAGAGCTATGAAATAAGTTCATAAAGTGCTAGCCATCCTTGATGACTCATGTATGTATTTTCTCTTTCTCACCAAGCAGGTAGTAAAGTACAAATGCTACTCTGATTTATCAACAGTCTTGGGAAGCACATAACTTGCTCAGAATTACCAGCGGGTCATCCTCTCTGGCCAGGGAGCTGTTTCTTTTATTAAAACTTGTCTCCATGGCATGACTTTCTGAACGAGCTCAGAGGCCACATTTCATAGCTCCTAGTGCAGAAAAACATTTTAAGTGAAATAAGATCTTCATCTGGAGACTCTGACAAATGAGCCAACATAACTCTAATTTTGAAAAGAGAATTTTTCCTATAATTAGGCAACCCATTGTGGAGATTCACCGTGTCCATATTAGGAAGTATCACTCAGGAAGTTTTCTCAGATCAGTACATACCAGGGTGCAGTAGAAGGTGCAGACGATTCCCGTGGCAAACACAGAGCCCCAGAGGTCAAACCCTGTCACTGGCAAAGGAGAAGAACATTAAGGGAGTCTCTCTGAGCCCTGTCAGGGAGCCACCTTTGTGAAGAAAAGTCACGATGTTTGTCAGGGTCCTTCTGAGCCACAGGAAATCAAATTAAGCTTTCCTCATTACATTTTATCACCTCCGAAAAAGATGATTACTTTTTTATGTATGAAAGCAACCTATCAGTTTTGCAAAATGTTCTGTCATTTTTGTTTTGTTTTGTTTTGCTTCTCCTAAGATTCTGTAGTTTTCATCTTTGGTCAGTTGTGTTTTGTTTGTTTGTTTGGGGGGGGTGTTCTTCTGCATAGCAAAGTTAGTCTGAATAATGAGAAACCTCCATGGGTGAGGAATTCATACTTTTCCAGATAAGCGCATACTGCTGCTAACGTGAACCCTGAGCGCTTTCCGCGCAGCAGATGTAACCATGCGGTCTCTTCTCCTTCCTTCCTTTCACTTCTGCTTTTAGGATTCTGTCCCCTTGAAAGGACCAACTGCACAGCTTTGTGTGATTCCTACAGGCACCTCTTGCCCTTGCATTTAGATTAGCCGCTCCGTGAAATCTCTGGGCAGAGGTGCTGCACCTGAGATGACTTTGCTGTGCTGATGTGGTACCGAAGCCACCCGCACTGCAACGAACAAAAAACTCAAACAGAAAAGGTCATAGATCTGATCACGTGCACCGTGCAGTTTGGTGGGATAAACATCAAGGAACCAATTAAACTTTAACATTTAATTTTAACGATGTTTGGAGAGAAGGCCCAAGACTCCTATCGTCCTAGCCCAAGCTCAGCTCCCTAACAAGGTATCGGATGTGCATTTCCCTAAGATGAGAGCAGGCATAACAGTGAGGTAATGTCCCCACCGGGGTGTCAGGAACTCACCTTGATTGAGCGCCAAAGCAGGAGCATACACCACCACCCCTGTGTAAAGAACCTGGTAGGGAAGCAAGCATAAAGTGGACCGTAAGTGACAGCGACACGGTAGGGGAAACTCCCTGGAAATATACATTGTTTTCACTTATGAGTGCTGTACATGGTCTCACTATGCCGCTCAGACTCATCGTGATCCTCCTGTTTCAGCCTCCCAGGGCAGGGATTACAGTCGTGCCCCACCATGCCTGGACTCTTTCGCTAGGTCAGTGTGCCCCAGAAGTCGGGCCTTCATGGCATGTGGGACTAGGGATTGAACCCTGGTCCCTGTGCTTGCCAAAGCAGGCACTTAGTCCGCTGAGCTATCCAGCTGCTCCCCTGGAAAGTTCTGAGACATCGCGGTTATACTGGGCACATTTCCCAAAGTCGAGCTTTTCTTTGCCGTCCTTCTATCCACTCCTCTCACGCGCATCTCCTGGGCTTCCTGCTGACTTCCGAAGTTCTACTAAGGAGCCCAGCACACTTCAGCGAATTGGTGAAGCAGGGCATACAGCGTGGAAGTGGAAAACCTCTGCAAAGAGAACAACTGCGCAGGGAAGGCTTGCTGTTGCCGGGGCTGCCAATGTGACCTACACATTAATTCACAACATAACTTCGCTACCCTCGTGGAAGTGGGCTGTCTTCCCATTTTAAGTGCAGTTGTACCTTTCAAGAGGCACGACAGGGTGTCAGAAGGCTGATACCTACCAGCAGCTCGGGAGTCACGGCTGCCTCCTCTTCCCTTCAGGCACTCAGTGGGAATTTCAGCTAAGAGAGGGAAGGTTCTCTGCCAGTAGGAAGCACCTGGTAAGCAGTGGGATTCCTGAGGGGTGCTCATCAGGAAGGCACCCAAAGCCAGGGGGCTGGAAAGGAGGCCCCAGGAGAAGGGAGCAGGACCCTGGCTGGGGAGACTGCCTTATGGGACTTTTAGCCAACCAAGCGTTTCTGCTTCCATTCACTTAACCATTATTAAAAATACTACTATTATTACTAATTCTGATATCCATTAGCAGACCATCCCATATCTAAATTTTGCTCAGGTTAAACATGAGTGAAGTAAACTTGAAGAAACAATTTTGTCTTTATGGCTGACAATACTTACCTCTTTCTCCTTATTAGTCTAGGTACTGTCTATGGGTTCTATGCAAATGCAAATAATCATGTGTCTTAAGAGCAGTACCTTAGGAAGAAAGCAGCGGCGTCTCAGCACCAAGCCCACCCCTCTACTGGGTTACCTGCTCCCAAACCAACGAGGCCCTGACTGTGTCTTGCAACCCCTGCATTCACAGCTGTGGCAGCCCTTTGCTTACCGTCTGCACAATGTAGATGACGGTCGCTGCGTAGCGAACTGGCTTGTTGAAGCGTAGCTGTAGGTACTGAAGGAACAGATAGAGACACACAGAGTCAGTGAGCTTCGTTAAGGGCTCTGCGAGGGGCTTTTTCTATCCTGCTGGCATTCCTCCAAGCCGGGTGCTATGGACTTTCAGTGTGATCTCCTGAGCTTTAAAAGGCCAGTGTGGGGGCCCAGGAGGATGGCTCAGTGGTCTGAGGCGCCTGCTTAGGAAAGCTTGGGGGGCTGCAGGGACCGTAGTTCAATCCCCGGTACCACACGTTGTGCCAGCCCTGCCCTGAGGGCAGGCTGAGCAGGCCATAAAAATAAATAAACAAACAAAGTTCTGAAACAATAATAAAATAAAATTTTAAAAATCTTTTAAAAAATAAAAAAAATAAAAGGCCAGCATGAATTAACACTCACTTCCTGTCCATGCTTTCTCCCTAGGGACAGCTGACGCCCCTGATTCCTGCTACATCCCTGCTGCCCCAAATGTAGCTCAGCTCTGATTTTCTCTGATGTACTGCCGCAGCCTCCTCGTTGGTCTCCCAACGCCAACCCGTGCCCACCCATCCATCCCATCAGCTCATCACTACTGCATCGACTCTTTAATACGGCGCTCTAGGTCATTTTTCTTCTTGAACCTCCAGTCGTTTTCCGCTATTGTTTCAGTCGTTCTCAGGCATGGCATACAGCACCTTCTGCTGTGAGCCATAGTTAGCCTGCTGAGTCATAACTCTGACTCTCTCCTATGTTATATACCTCATGAGATCTTTAAGATGTGTTTGACTAACACGTTCTGCGCTGTCCCAACTTTTCCCGTTTAAGTGAAACTCTCAGTGTGACAATTCTCTCAAATTTTAAATCTGTTCCTCAAATTCTTAACTGTCACTCAAGAACTCAAGAAGAGGAGTTCTTTAAAAGCAAACAAACAGAGCTCAATTCCCATTACTCCTGTTCTTGCTCTGGCTCCCTCCTCAGGATTCCTATGACACTGACCCTGGAGTTTTTAAATGGGCGTCAGTCACACACCAGTATCTTGAATACTGGATTTGTCTCAGGCTATGGATTGATCTGTTGCTGTGGGTGCCACGATGAATGACCACTAATTTGGAGACTTACAAAGCAGCGACCTCTCCCCAAGTATTCAGGGAGCCCAGACGTCTAAATGAATTTCACAAGGACAAAGTCAAGGGCAGACTGCACTGGGAGGGGCTAGGAGGTGCTGCTGCCTCTCTGAGGTACCCATGGCTGCTGGCCAGCCTTAGCTTCTGGCTGCATCACTTGATGTTTATGTCCTAATTTTACTGCTTTCTTGTCAGTGCGTCACACACTGCCTGCCTCCATGGATGCAGTGATTGTATGGACATCTTAGGATCATGTAGATGGTCCAAGGTAATGTCTTCTCATTGGCGAAGACCCAACCTCTCTCTTGGTTTGATTTTTTTTTGTACAGGGTCTCACTGCATAACTCAGACTCCTAGGGATCCTCCTGTTTTCAGCCTCTCCAGCACTGGGATTACAGGCATGTGCCACCATAACCAGACTCCGTGGCTGACTCAGTGCACCTCAGAGGTGTGGGGTCCACGCGGCAGGTGTCTCTCTTGGTTTTGATCATATCACAGGTTCTAAGCATGGAGATTCCTCTCTGTCTCTAAATCTCTTTGTTTGTCCCCTCTGCTTGCTTCCGACCCTGGCTCCACATGAGTAGGGTCAGCCAGAAAATGTGGATTAGAGGAAACTTAGCTACAACTCTGCACAGTACTCCTTGCATCAAAGAAGGATCCATGAAGTATTTGTGTCTCATTTCTACCAAGCTGAAACTGCAGTGCATCCCAGTGTATTCTGAGTATATCACCTGAAAATAAACTGATTGTTTACCACAGAGGATCTTAAAAGATTATATGAGCTAATTCAGCTAAATTAAAAATATTATAGATAGCCAGAGAGGGCAGACCCTCAAGGAGACAGGATGAAAGACAAGATGACTTCACAGCTTTACAAGAGGCAGACACCCCCGTTATGGACCCCCTCAACACAAAAGAAGAAGCAGATGTAGCCTCATACTTCCCTAGGACTGTGCATCAGGGATTGATATCCTAAACAAGTATCAGTCACCTTGAAAGAGCCTCAATGAGTCAGCAACCCAACCCCCAACAGGAAGAGACCCTGTTCCATATTCCAGCCTGTTTGCTACATGACTCACTTCCTCATTTGGTATTGGCTTTAATCAATTTTACCTGAAAAATGGTGCTTGTAACCTCATTGGTTGACCATAGTTTTGTCCCGCCTCATGACCACCTAAACAAATTTCCATGGTTTCCACCTTAGACCCACCCCACTGCGTGGCTTTTCACTATAAAAGTCCCTGGAAGAGGCAGCTTCCTGGGGACCACCCACTCAGGACTCCCTTCCTGGAGCTTTCTTTCCCCTAATAAGTCTATTCTGCTTGTCTATAAAAAAAGATTATACGAGCTAGCCATTAACAATAATTAACTAATCAAAACATAATTATAGTTTTAATAATAATAGAAGAGCTACAAGGAGTTGTGAAAACGCCACTAGGTCAGGAAAGGATCTTGTAAGTATTCTCAGAGACATGAGTGTCTAAAAGACATTCTTCCAATGCACAGTGAGCATGTATTTGATGAACAAAATAAACTGTAGAAATAGCTAAGACTCAAGCATTCAGTTCTTTGGATTGCATCTCTACTTGGGATTTTTTACTCTGTGAATCTAACAAAATCATTCTGATTAAACCAAAGATTGGTATTCTTCCTAGAAACAATATACAAATGTTTCATGGTTTAAAATGGTTCTTTCGGGCCCGGCAGGATGGCTCAGTGGTCTAAAGCGCCTGCTTGGGAAAGCTTGGGTGGCTTCAAGGACCGCAGTTCGATCCCCGGCACCACATACTGCGCCAGCCCTGCCATCAGGGCAGGCTAAGCCAGCCATAAAAATGAGTGAATAAACAAACAAAGGTTCTGAAACAAGAAAAAAATAAATAAAAATAAAAAATTCTTAAAGAAATTAAAATAAAATGGTTCTTTCTTTGAAATAAGAAGAGCTTGTTAGAACCGTGATTCAGTTCCATAGTTGCCCTCATTTTCTATCTGACCCTGCTAGATGCCCTGAGTCCTCAGGTTAAGAACTACCATGTTGTCAGATGTCCTACTCAGCTCACGGAGATGCTGAGGACGGTCCAGCGGCCATGTGGGCGAGGTTCCAGCTACAGAGAAAACATTTTTACAGAGGAAGGGGAAGGCAAAGAGTATTCAAAATATCAAATACCCTGAGATAGAAGACAGCAAAGCCTCTGTGCTGAAGACATGCTGGGCTCTTGGCCCATGCATTTGGGAAGAGAAGTTTACTGCACAAAGACTAAACACTTCTACACTAAGCCCTGAGTCTCTTAATGTAAACTAGACACAGGAACTGTAAAGATTGGTTGATCGTCTCAAACCAAGAATTGTGGAAGATCGTCTAAATTGGTCCAGCAATCCTAGACTCTGGGTGTAGAGGACCCACCCTAGGCAGCTCATCAACTGGACACTGATGAGGGGAATTGAGGAAGACATTTGTTTCTGTTCTTCAGAGGAGCTCCAGTCTTTGCCTTCAGCTTCTATGTCATTTTCTGGCTTCTCCTGCAGAGTTTGGCTTCCCTCATATACCCTCCCACCTTCTAGAGCAGACTTTGGCTTCCACTCTTTGCCCTGTGGGCACCCTTCAGCCTCCTGGTGGAGCCTCCTAAGCTTTCTGGGGTAGACCTCTTGGCCTCCTACACGGATACTGCGGAGAGCTCCAGACCTTGGACTGAATCCTTTGGTCTGCAGTGTGCACCCTCTTCTTGCTGCCTCATCCAAATCTTGCAGTTTTTTATGCCTTTGTGTATATGTTGTGTCTGTTTCTTTAGAAACATTGACTGTGACAGGAACAAAATCAAGTGCACAATAGAAACAATCAAGTGTGTGGTGACCCCAGGCCCAGGGAGCGCTACTGGCTGCTTCTGTCACCACGGGGCAGCCAGCAAAGCTGGTTGGTCTCTTGCAGTACATGCCAGTGGTGTCTAGAGGAGCCTCTGATTGCTTCCTTGAGGGTTTCCTTCCAACCTTGGCAGAGGGCTGGCCAGGAGTGCATGGGGAGGTTATCAGGACGTGCAGCCAATGGCTATACAAAAATAGAGTGAAAAAGCACTGTCTCCTTTTCTTTCAGAGAGCAGCCCCCGATGCGTGTTCTCCACAGTCTCAACATCCCTGATGCATGGAATGCCATCAGTCACAGCAGTAACCTGCCTAGAAATTCATCTTTATTGGCTTCCTTTCCTCCCGAGCCTTGCTTTGTTTCCTGCCTGCCCATGCTTGCCAACACCATTTCCCCACAATGATTTCCCTCCAAACTCTTATCTCAGAACCTGCCTCTAGAAAATATAATGCAGGTCACCATTTCCAGCAAATAGAATGCAAAAAGTGGTCTTAAAAATGCCATAGCGAGATGGATTTTCTTGGGGCCAAGACTTTTCCATCTCATGATGAACCCAGGGCAGCGTCCTGCAAGACGAGAAGAAATGTTGAGCAAAGGCAGGCTGCCTTGTCTGGGCCTTCTGCATGAGCGAAGCGCTTGCCACACAGTTCCTGATGAGTCATGGAGAAGCCCCAAGTAAGTTAACAGGAGAACCCAGCGAAAATATTGACGTGGATCTGAAAGTCAGACTCCTCAGGTTCTCACCTGAAATGTGTCAGCATCTTTCTCTGTGACCCAAGCCACTCTTTTCTCATCCACAATACAGAAAAGTCCTCTTTAATGCGTCATTTGACTTCTGAAAGTGTATGCTCTTCCTTCCAGCCAGTGAACTTGGTGGCTTACTCAGGGATGCTCCGTGGGGGCTGTAGAAACTTTCCCTCCAGGAGGGAGTGAGGCAGACGTTCAAAAGAATATGTGCCCACTCTGGGCCTCATTTTAACTGTACAATACTATCATCATGCTGGATTGTTTTCAGAATTGCAGAATTGTCTACTTTCCAACTAAAGAAACAACAGCTCCAGGTTTCATGTTGCTTTAAGACTAATTCAGGAAAGGGACTGAATATATGCAGTGTGCCTAAGGAAGAGTCACCTAGACAGAAAATGTTCTCTCGGTCTTTCACAGAGAGTAAACTGGTCAAGCAATGGCCGTGACTCATCCAGATGGCTGACACTGACAAAAGTTCTACAAAGCACTTTGCATGGTTTCAAAATAAATCCTAAGGGGATTTGACTGATCTTAGGAGGTACAAAAGTTCCATGTTTTGTTATACAGGTTTTGCTTTAACTTGCCCTTTGCCACCCAGCAGAAAAGTCTAACCACGAGGCATAAAACGTACAGCTAGATTAGTATGCTGAGCTGTAAAAGGATTAAATCAACAGTTTCTGGCATTGCCAGTTCTGCCAATAACGCACTGCGGTTATGGAACATTGGACTATGTATACAACTACTTTCTCTTAGTTCAATGAGAAGAAACATTTTGTCCCTATAATGATTAGAGAATTGGTCACATCTAGACCCTGTGCTCTGTGTAATTACTAGGACGACAACAATATGCATTGCATCAAATATTGGAAATGTGCTACTAGTGTGCTTCGAAGCTGTCACATGGTTATTTCTTATTAAATGCAATAAAAAAAGAAAGTCTAATCCAGATAAAATCCATCTTTACTTCTGCCTGTGTTCACTTCACCACGTACTCCTGGAGCGTCCTCTCCACCTGTGAAACAAGCAGCTGCATGTTCTCCTCCGTTGCCACACACTCATCAACACCTCTTCCCTGAGGTGGAGCACCAGACTCCCAGTCAGCCGCCTTGTCCCATGGCCCAAACCCTGTCACCATCCTCATCAGCTTTCAAACCAATACCGCGAAATATAGACCGTATTGCTGCCCTACCAAATCCATTAGAGATCTTCTAACCTAAAGTAAATGTCAATCCTTATCATAACCTAAATCTTGGGTTATTTTCATAACATTGGATTAGACATTCCCATATGTCCAATTGTCCACCAATATTTTATAACATTGTTTACTATGCTTAAATAATATTGAGTAATCTTATCTTATAGTTAAACATCTGACATGAAGACACTGTACTAATAGTCTCAGAACATCACAGATAATAATTATAACTAAAAGGAAGCAGTTTATCAAGGAAAGTAGTACATAAATAAATACACAAAGTGACACATGAATGCTTAGAAATCACTGCATAAGAACACAAATGAATTGAACTGGCCAAATAGGTCAGCAGATTAAAGTCCCTGCCAGCAGGCACAGGGGCCGAAGGTTTAATCCCCAGGCCTGCCCTGCCAGCCCCAACCCTGACAGGCGCACTGAGATGGCAATTGAGACTGGGAGTGGTGGTGCAGCCCGGTAATCCGAGCTCTTGGGAGCTGTAAACAGGCAGATCACTACAAGTCTGATCTAGGAATGAGAACCTAAACACCCTGTAGACCCTTCCCTAAAATCCTAAAACACAAAAAAACAGAAAGAGAGAGAGAGTCAGAGAAAGAGAGAGACAGAGACAGACAGACAGACAGACAGAAATGAACCATGTGTTTGTATTGCTGGAATAAAAAAATTCGATTGAGGAGTAAGTAGTTCAGAATCTAATAGTCGAAGTGTCTTGAGAAAATGAGAGTCCAAGTAGACAGCAGCCTATAAAGTTGTTAGAGGTAGGAATTATTAGTATGTAAGCCATATAGGAAAGCTACAATGACTATTTAAAAGAAAAAGAAAAAAGTCAAGACAGTAAAAGGCACACTGCCAGCGATGGCTTGGTGTGATCAAAACAGTGCGAAGTACTTGGAGGGAGGTCGATGGCAGTGTATGTTTTACCTAAATAAAATGCTCTTACTAAAATATTTACCATATTTTTGAGCCCACCTCACGTCTCTCAAACGAAACTGTCACAATGTGTCCTTATCTGCCTTGCTCGCTAGGTGTGGCGCTGCGACTTGGAGGTCCTCCCCGTCATCACAGTGATGACAGAGGGCGAATGCCTTAAATCTATTTAGGACATTGTGGCAGCAACAGCTGCGAAGTTAAAGATGCGGAATAAAGGAAACTTGCTAACTGCCTCAGAAAGGAGCATAGAAAGGGCGTAAGTGCGTTGGAAACGAGGGTTGGCGATGGAGGGAATTAATGGCCATATACCTTTTATGGTGAGTATTATTTTTTTAAATATCAATGTTCAGCTTATTTTTCAGTCAGGCCTGTATAAGGAAAAACCTCCAGAAATGACATGAGCCAAAGGGAAGATAGCAAGAGCAGACTCATGATAAAGAAGCAAAGGGAGATGACGAAAATTATGTGTATGCAACTGAATTAAGCCTACTTCCTATGCAAAGAGAGAGTGAGCTCTTCTGCTCTGACACGGGCAGCGGAGGGCTGAGCTGCACAGATAGCAGGTGCTGCTCCTGAAACCCCACCGTACATCAAGATGTCCACGCCCTTGGCCCCCCACTGCACCACACCCAAAACAGGCAGCTTGAAAGCCAAGGAACGACTACTTCCTGTCCATGAGGACTGGCTACTCCTCTTCTCACTTCCCCAGGGCACCCCAGAACGCTCAGCCAACCAGCAGGTCAACAGGGAGACACCTGTCAGCCTCCCTTGCATGTCCGTCTGCTGGGCTGGCTGGGGGTGGGCTCTTCGGCACTCCCGCTGTGACTCTCGTGCGCCAGCAGCTACGCCAGCAACACCACCTAGCACAGATGAAGCAATGCCAGGACGGCGAGGCCGAAGCTCAGGCTCCTTGCGCCCTTCTCCAAACCCACATATCCCTGTGTCTCGATCTCATGGCTAAAGCATGGCGCGGCCCAGCTTGGGGAGTGTGGAAACACACCCCAGGTCTTTCAGAGAAAAGCATCTAGAAAGATCCTGAGAAAAGCATAGCTCTGAATATAAGACAGAACAGAGGATGTGCAGAGAAGGGAAAATTGAAGATGGGATAGAAAGTGAGATACTTTTCAGGGCCTGTTAGAGGTATGCATATTGTACCTTACTTAGTCCTTATAAATATCCTTTGAAATTGATATTTTATTATTATTTTACACATCAAAACTAGGTACAGAGAAATCTAAGAAATCTAAGTAATAGCACTGGTTCTCAACAAGAAATAGATTTTAGCCTAGATTTCTTACTTTTCATCCCTAAGCCATTCTTATAAAGAGAAAAGAACATCCCCCAAACAGCCTCATACATGTTTCCCACAAGCTACTAACATTATAAGCATCATGCTACTAACATTATAAACATATGTAGAGAACAGTAATAGTAAATTTTTAAAACAATTTTGTAAGCTGAATTCACTGAAGCATTTCCTACTTGCAGCAACTTTATCACCAAGGAAGAGTCTGGAATCACCTCAGGTCTTTGCCAGTGGATTTATGAGTTTTGTGGTAGCAGGCGAACCACGTTAGTAAAGCTAGTTACACATAGGCCTGCAGCGGTCAGCAGTGGAGAAAGCAGCAGATCACTCTGAGTAAACTGCTGAGCAACAGCTACCTCATGTCTTCGTGTCCCTTCACGTGGCTGAAAACTGATATGGAAACCAAGAAAAGAAATTTAAGTTGCCTATTAAAAAGAAAATAGAGCAGCACAATTTGTCACAGCTAAATCTTGGAGATAACTCAAATCCCCACCAACTGAGGAATGGGTAAAACAGATGCGGTACTTTTATAAAATGGAGTATCATCCAGCTATAAAGAAAGATAAGGGTCCCGGCAGGATGGCTCAGTGGTCTAAAGCGCCTGCTTAGGAAAGCTTAGGTGGCTGCAGGGACCGCGGCTCCATCCCAGCACCACATGCTGCGCCAGCCCCGCCCTCAGGGCAGGCTGAGCTGGCCATACAAAGAAATAAATAAACAAACAAAAGTTCTGAAACAAGAAAAATAAAATAAATAAAAATAAAAATAATTCTTTAAAAAAAAAAAAGAAAGAAAGATAAACTCGAGGCTTGCAGACGTACGTGGATGCAGCTAGAGACCGTACTTACAAGTGAGGTACGTCAGACTTGCATGTGTGACATTGTGTTGTCTTGCTAGTGTGAAAAAAAAAAAAAAAAAAAAAGTAATGTTTACCGGAAGTGTTAATGTTTAATTGTTTGATCAATCTTATATACCTATATCTATTAACCTAAACTGACCCGATGATGGAAATATGGAATACAACCACTGCTAAATTTAAAAAAAAAAAGAACCTGAAAGAGTGAATGAAATCCAAAAGGTGTGGTACATGCTATGAAAGAGACAGAAAGTGTCCAGAGGGAAGGAGCGGCTAGGACGGGGGGTGGAGGAGGGGAAGAGGAAAAGAAGACGGCTGCGTACCACGCGGGTAAGTCGCATATGACCTTCTGCTGTGCTTGTCTTATGCATGTATGACGAAGCTTCCCCCAGGCGAGGACCTTGAATGGTTGCGCACATCCCGGCCCGACAGGGTGTCTACAGGAGGAAGGTCCATACTGGATGCCCGTGAAATCAGTGGACACACGTGCAATTACGATCTAAGGCTGGAAAGGGTTCTTTCACATTGGACTAAAAGTTCATAAAACTGGGCCTGGGGTTGCCGGGAGCCTGCCTGCAACGGGATGCTGTAGGTAACAAGCAACCGAGCTCGTGGCGTCTTGGGCAGCTTTCTACCCCAGTCCCCACTGTGTGCCTCTGTCTGTAGCAGCTACCTACGCAACCTTTAGCAATACAAACAGAAAGCATAAGATTTATCAGTTCCTCTCTGAATAAACACTCTTCATAGTTGAATGGAAAGCCCAGGCGTTTGTATGTTTCTAGTAGCCCACTCATACACAGTAGGATATGTGTGCATGCATTTCTAGGGCTGTGCATAAAGTCAGTAATTTTTCTCTTGGATCTATATCCAAAATAGAAGCTTTTGTATGGCCACCCTCCTAATAACCTTCTTTGGCTGAGGAAAAAATTAATGTTGACAGTCTGGGAGATGTCCTCCGCAGACAGGCTGTAAGACCTTACTTTGCCTGAGTGGCTTTTGAAGGCGAGTTTTGACATTTTAGAGTCAACTACAGAATTTAAAAACAACATAACAGGGGCTGGTGAGATGGTTCAGCAGGATAAAGTTCCTGCTTAGGAAAGCTTAGGCAACCGCAGGGACCGTGGTTCAATCCCCAGCACCACATGCTGCACCAGGGCAGGCTGAACCAACCATAACATAAAGATGGAGAGAGAGAGAGAGAGAGAGAGAGAGAGAGAGAGAGAGAGAGAGAGAGAGAGAGAGATAACCAAAAACAACAAAACAGATCTTTTCTGACTCTTCTGCTGGGATGTAGGGGGATAATGTTGAAAACCAAAATACGAGACATGCCAACCCAATCTTGAACAGGATATTTCTACTGACAATTCTTGCAAAGCCCGAACTCCATGGCCTGACCTGACTCTCACTCATTTTCACATTTCAAATACTGCATAATTCAATCTCACTAATGTTGCCTCAATTTTCAGAAATATTGCCATTTTCCAATAAGCATCGGCAGCTTAGAAATAATTTATATTAAAGTTCTGCAGTGCATGACCAGCTCACTCGCTAGGAACACAGGCAAAACATGTCTTCCGTAGACTTAGCCTCCTGTTGTGTCCTGAGCCCTCATGTGCATCTTGGTCTTCTCAGCCGGAAAAGCGTGCCTGGGGCACATGTGATGCTTGTGCCACATGTGCAGCACACTTTTCAGAAAAGCAATGCTAACAAAACAATGTAGGCACTCTCTTCTTGAGTGCATCCCATAAGCTAGACAAGCATTAGAGTATTATTTCATCTCTGAAACAGCCCTGTGGAGCTGACACCATGACCCGCAGTACGCATCCTTTGCCAATCATGCAGAATTGTCTTGACAACCCAGTGAGTATTCTCTGACCAGCAGGCTTTATCAGGCAGAAGGGATGTATTCCTGGAGGACGTGAGCAGTGAGTGAATAGCTTCCAGCAAGAGAGAAAAGAGCAGCTCCCTGTGAAGTGGAGAGACAGGGCCTGGGTCGCTTACCTCATAGGTGCTGGTGATGCCAGATCTGTAGAACACAGGGAGGAAAAGCTCTGACGTGAAAATGACCACGAGTCCATAGGCAATGAAGAAGAGCAAGAAAGAGGCCCCAAAGCGGTAGACCTCAGCAGGGGTCCCCAAGACGGTGACAGCAGACATGAAGCTGGCTGTCAGGGACAGGGCTACAGGCCCAAAGGACATTTGCCTCCCCCCTATCAGGAATTCCTTAGAGGTTGTCTTCTTCCGCTCCTTGATGGCAAAGAACACCCCAATTCCAGAAGAAATGACAAAGAGAGCTGCGAATACCACATAGTCCCAAGCTGCGAAGTTCTTCACCTCCATGCCGGGAGTGCAACGCCAGGAAGAGGCTTTCAACCAGGGCCCTGAAGGATGATGCCCAAAGCGCAGGCCAAAGCAGGAGAAGCTTTTCTGAGAGGGAACCTACGGTGTCTTCAGGAGTATGTGGGCGGCCACGTGGACCTTCAGACCCAGATCACACTGGAGGAAGAGCCTCACGGTATTCTGGGGAAGACAGCTGTAGGAGGAACCGATGCCATGAGCTAGGGACTTGTTCTCTGGCCAAAAGTCCTCTTCTGGGGTACGTACTAAAGAGAAGGAAATCAGATGTGTCCTGAGATTAATCACTGCTGGGGGTGGAATGGGCCTGCCAGATGGCACCCTCTTTTATCTCCTAGAGTTTTTCCCCAAGTTCAAGTTAAACATTACTGAGCAGGAAAGACATGATAAAAGTTGATCACCTCAGCAGTTCCAAGTACTGAAATGAGTTCTGTAAAGGGCAACCCAAGGCTCAGTGCTGTTTCTGGCCTGAGGAAGGGAGGGTACCGGTGAGAGCCTGCCGTTGCCTGAGTCAGTGGGTATGGAGGGTAAGGAGCAAAGAACGGAGCCCAGAGCCTTATGCTCAATTCCGAGTTGAACCCCAGGGAACTGCATCCAGCCAAGCTTTTCTCTTCTGAGCACTGCCTGGGTCCCTGGGACCAGACTTGTTACAGGCTGGCTAGGGGTCCTAGAGTGGCTAACTTCCTGACCTTCTTTGTCCTGGCCTGCAGAAGCAGACATCCACCCTGTGCACTAATTTGGGGGCCTGCAGTGGAGCTTTCCTGATTGTAAAATTGGCCTTGACTCAGAAAATGGATTTGCCAAGGATTAGTAGGCTGGTAGCCCCCAACCCTGTCCCCTCCCCTTGTCTAAGCTGGACAACACAAATGAGGGAGGGAGGACGAAGTGGCCTTCGTGGCCGGCCATGAAGGCCACTTCTGCCTCCCACGACCTCCGGTGGGAGGTGTGCTTGCTTTACTTGCCAACGCCCCTCTCCTGGGTCCTCTTCCCTGTCCCCACCTCTGCCACGCAAGCCCTCCTTGAGCCTCCGCACCCCTCACGCCCAACTCCTGCCTGGAGCACTCCTTCGCTGCCCACTTCGGCTGCCTTTGAATGCTGCAGTCACCCTCAGCAATAAGAAGCAGGCGTGGTGTGGTTCTGTAGGATTCCAGGGTCACAGATGACAAAATTCCCAGGGCAGAGAGGCTAAGGGCCATGTCCAATGGCGGTGAACTCATGGCACACAAGCCACCGCGGGTTGTATGCTATTATTGAAAGCTCTAAAAGGCTCACCAGGGGCTGGCGAGATGGCTCCGCGGTCTGAAAGTCCTGCCTAGGCAAGCTTAGGCAGGCACAGGGAACAGCAGTTTGACCCGTTTGGCACCGTATGTTGTGCCAGCCCCACCCCAGCTGGCAAAAAAATAAATATACAATTCACCATCGCTGGCCTCATCTATGTACCAGTAGGTGGCAGTTGTTACAAAATATAAGATATTAATGAAAAGCAGAAACAGTAGAAAACTATATATAATTAACCATAAGGTCTCCAAATAAGAACACTTGGAGTTTTGGTATCTGGATAACTGAGTAATTCCTGGACTGTTTTTTTGTTTTTGTTTTTGTTTTGTTTTGTTTTGTTTTGTTTTGTTTTTTTGAAAAACTCTCTCTCTCCCTCTCAAGCTTGCCCTGCTCCACGGGTCTCTACCAGACCTAAGAATGTTCTGATGACTGCAGTTTGCTTTCAGTTAAAAAGATAGCTGTGAAGTCTCTGCCAGGATCTGCCTGTACCTCATTTAAATACCAGCTCTAGATGCGAGGATTTGATAGGGCCAAATACTCTTGCACAAATGGATCTCATGGATCATTTCCTTCGTGTGCACTTTTTCTTAATTTCATCCTGGGGAACAGGCACACTCTGTTTTATTGTCTCACACTTTATGGCATTTGGCAGATGCCGCCTGCTGTTTTTACAAGCAGAAGACCTGGGAAGGCCTTTCAACAAGTAGGCCCCTTGCTGCCACTGAGTTTTGTGAGGGTATGTGTGCCTTTTGGGTGTCTCTGTCATGCTTTGATTATTCTTGTACCATTTGAAACTTTTCAATTGTGATATCTGTGGGTGCGACTTGACGTCATATTGCGGCTGTGTGGCCCTGCACAATTACACCTGCTTAAGAATACACAGAGGTAGGGAATGCTTCAGTTCTGACTGCTCCGCTGCAGCCACTGTTCCTCCATCTCTCTCTCTCTCTCTCTCTCTCTCTCTCTCTCTCTCTCTCTCCTCTCTCTCTCGTCATGGCCTGAAGTACAATACTGAAGGCGAATTGCTCAGCCTACAATGGCACCTGTGTGTTCAAGCAAAGGGAACTTTTGTGTGACTTCACCCTGAAACTCTCAGGTGGGAAGCAGGAAGTTGAGGGAAGAGGTTGTTCCAAGCCAAGATGGCAGAGCAGCTGTGCCTCTTCTGCAAGCTATCTGAGTCACACGTGCTAAGGAAATGCTCGCTTTTTCTGAGGAAATGTTCTTGAAGGATATCCAAGGTGCTCGTCCCATAAACATTACCCATCAAAATAGCCTAAGGCTGATGTACAGAGAGCTTTGGTGTTCGGGGTGGAAGGTCAAAGCAGTCACATCCTTCCCTTAGTCTAGGACCTGCCTAGAAAGGCTCTCACTCTCCTTCATTCTGTAAAGGCTGGGCGGGGTAAGGAAACTGCAAGAAAGTGTGCAGAGTCAGCAGAGTTCGCTGAGTGAGGCCCCGGAGGAGCAGCGCCTGCCTATGTGAGGCTGGGCCAAGCCATCCACAATAAGGAGGGAGGATCACTGAGGAAGAGAGCCACACTGAGTGGCAGACTTGCCCCATGGGCAGACAGCCTTCCCGTAGAAGAAAGTGCCACCTAGACCTTGTGTCACTTGAGGGGAGAAGGCGACCAATGCCTGTCTTCATAGCTTCAAGGGAAGGGTGACCCTGGCTCAGGGCCAATGGATCTGGCAACTTGAAGGTAAGAGCAGGCTCACAGAGCTTCTGAAGGGTCCCAGGCCTTCAGAATTATGCTACATCTTCTCCCTGCATGTGATTCATCAACAGAATACAAAAGCTTTCATGGCCACACATCTATGCACAACTCAATTTGCCATATATTTCAACATTTAAGACTGATTGCTGTAAAGAAAATACTTCTTTCAAAATATTACTGCTCAGTCACCATGAATCTGGTCATGCCAGACTCTGCTGGGAAAGTATCAGGCTAGTGGATTTATCATGTGTTCCACAACCGAAGGATAATTTGGAAAGCAATTTCAACTTTCAGTTCTTACGATCTGATAAGCCCATTTCACACGGCTGTAGCTGCCGCTGCAAACGGGATTCTATTAACGGGCCTTGGAAAGTTAGCAAAGAACCCCGAGGAAAGAACTCACCATCCTGGACAGCATGAAGAATGCAGGAGAGAGCAAAATATCAAAACCACCAGGAAACAGAAGTTGGCTCCCGCGAGTGGATGATTGCGAATGATTCCAGACATCAGCGGGGGACAAAGTAACCCAGATGGGATGGAAATAACCAAGGAATGAGAAGCGGGGGCTGGAAGGTGACAGGTCAATGAAACCTCCCGACAAGACCCGAAGAGTCCATTTGGATGGAAGGAAAGGCTACATAGAAAGCCTTGGAATGGAACCTGCTGCATAGAAAGACACTGTGAAAGCTGCTGAAATGACCACCAAGAATGCAGAATGTGGCATAAACTGACTCGCTAAACTATGAGCAGAGTTTGAGGCTGGAGCCCAAGCGTGAAAGCAGCTCTGCTCTGCGTGCAGCCGCGTCATATGCGTGCAAGCTGCTGAGAAATCGCACGTGAAAGGGCAACGCAATCCACGTGGCAAGCCTTATTTTTTTTTTCTTGTTTCAGAACTTTTGTTTGTTTGTTTGTTTATTTATTTTATGGCCGGCTCAGCCTGCCCTGAGGGCAGGGCTGGCGCAGCATGTGGTGCCAAGGATCCAACCGCGGTCTCTGCAGCCGCCTAAGCTTTCCTAAGCAGGCGCTTTAGACCACTGAACCATCCTGCCGGGCCCCGCAAGCCTTATTTTATTTTTTAAGAGTCGTTCCTGTACGACATGAGGCTTAATTTCATCTTAGGGAGTAGGTGTCGGTACAAAGTGCACCCTAATTCTTGTTTATTCCCCTCTCCGTGCTCCCTCCCTCCCTCCTCCCACCTCCAAATGATCTTTCCGTTTTCACTATTTCTGTTCTTGGTGTTGGTTTAGTTCATGTTTGCAACTGGTAGCATTTACAGCCCTCGTGAGTATTTGGTACATGTCTGCCGTGCCTGCGGATGTCACTGTGATGTGTCACATCTGACCTTTTGGGGAAGATGGCCCAAAGGGAAGAGCTGGGTCCCATGGGAGTTTTCATCTTAGGTCCTTGAGAGCTGCTCCCTCTGGTTTCCACACTGGCTCTTCCAGTCGACTGCTCTCTTCGCTCCAGTCCGCAGCAGCCATGACCCTTAGAAGCCGGTGAGACTTCCCAGCAACAAAGCACTTATGATTCATGAGGGCTCAGGAGGTTGTTGGCATTTTTATCAATAAAATACTTCCTTTTAACTTCTTTTTCTTTGTTGTCTTCTGCTAGTTTCCTTTTTAAAAAATAATTTTCTTTAATTTAGAAGAGTAAAAACAAGAACGAAAAAAGCAAGAGCAAGAACAGAGACAGGATAACAACAATACATACACTACAGATTTTCAAAACAAGAATGTCTGATTAACAGTGGTCAATATATTATCTATTTTTATCACCAAATCTATTGTTTAGATTAACAGATATACTTATACAAGATGGGGCATATGACTGAAAATTCCCACATGCTTTCAAGAAGTCTTAAAGCTTTGTTCTTGTCTCTCATTTTCTTTTATTACCTTTTAAAAACATTTACTTTAAAGTCAGTGTAATAATAATTGATAGGACATGAGAAATGGGACATATTTAGTAAATCAAGATGACAGGCATTTCAGGCATGACTCTGGCAGTACACATTGCTGTCCTTGATACACCTGCTTACTTCATTGATATCAACATAGAGTTAGTCAGAGCGAGAATTCTGCGCATTAACTGCTATTGGCAAAAACCTGATGGAAATTCATAGGACCATCGTCTTATCGATCTTATCCATGTACGGTTTTCCTCTGCCTTGTTTCCTAACTTTTGGCCTTTCTTGCTCCTTTTTATTAAATCCTTAAATTCTGTTCCTTTCCCTTTAACCGTGTCTGTTATACCTTTCAGGTTTTATCTCTTCTTTTGAGTTCTTACCCTGGGGAGAAAATGTGGTATTTATCCACGTGGGCCCGGTTTATTTCACTTACGAGCATAGCCTCAAGCTGCACCAACTTGCCTATGAAGGCTTCAAGTTTGTTTTTCTTTATAGTTGAATAATATTCCACTGTATAAAAACATCATGTCTTTTTCATCTGTTCCTCAGGTGATGGGCATTTTGGTTGTTTCCAAGATTTGGCTACCACAATTTGTGCTGCTACAAACACGGGTGCACAGATATCACTAGGATATGATGTTTTTGGCTCTTTTGGAAAAATTCCCAGAAGGGGAATGGCTGAATTGAATGGGAATAAAATGCTTTTAGTCAAGGTTTATATTTTAAACTTAACATTATTATAGCATTACTGACTTCGACAACATTTAAACACAACTTTAACATGCATGGGGGAAGCAACAGTTCTCTGCAGCTTTCTTGCTTTTGCTGTAGCCACTTTTAGTCGCCTTATTGAACAAGTTTGGAACAAATGCCATGTATCTCTGAGGCCCACATATATTCAGACTATGTAATAAATTTTTGTTATAATTGTCCCAGCAGAAAATAAACCCATTGGTCTTTCAGGCTTAAGTAGATTATATTAACCATTACCACCTAGCTCTTAACATTCAACCCACAAGACTGATAAACAACTTATAATAACCAGGGCAGCACAAGGCAAAGCACCATCATTACCTTCATGAGGTCTGCGTTGAAATGCCACATGGCCACAGCTACTGGAGCATGCCAGGGTCATGTAGTTCTCATTCAGCATCAGGGAAGTAACTCACAGCCCCTCCCACAACACGCTTTGCTTCCTGAGGTGGTGAGAGCAGTCCGGCCCCAGAGGTCTCTCCGAGAGCACGACTGTGCCCAGAAATGAATGGCTGATGGAACTTACCACGGAACAGAAACTAGTCCTTTGGGTGGTAGGTGTTTCACATGATGAAAGAAATCATTCAGTTTTTCTCAAATTAGCTGCCATATTGAAAAAATGATGATACGGTTCTTTCTTCCACCCCATCCATGTTTTCTCTATATAGTTTCAGTTACCTGTGGTCAAGATCAATCTGGGGCTACTACATGAGAAATCTGAAAAGCAAGCACTTTATAGATCTGAAATGCATGACATTCTGGAAAGTGTGATGGGATGGGACACCATGCTGTCCTCCTGCCCTCTGTCTAGAGTGGATGACTCAATAGAACGCAGCCTCAGTCACACATCAGCGCCTTGGTTATTAGCTGGAGTGCCACCGAGGTAATGCTGGGTTCATTCAACCCTTTCTGCACTACGCACAGCCCTGAAGCCTAAGAGCAGAGCTGCGGGCAATTTTGCTTTGGCAATGTATTGCAATTTTTTTTTACCATATTGATATTGTCCGTTTCTCATTTATCAAGTATATAGATTAAACTCTTTCTTTCTTTCTTTCTTTCTTTCTTTCTTTCTTTCTTTCTTTCTTTCTTTCTTTCTTTCTTTCTTTGGTACAGGGTCTTATTATGCAGCTCAGACTCACAGTGATTCTCCTGTCTGAGCCTCACCAGCACCAGGATTATAGGCATATACCACCATACCTGGTTTCAGGGCCAGAACAGTGCCCAGCAGGGTACAAAGTACTGGAGAATGAACTTGGGTCCTTGCACTTGCCAGGCAGGTGCTTAGACAACTGAACTATCTCCTTAAGCCTTAAACTTTATTTTTAATGCGAACATATAGGATCAAATGTAGTCTATAGGATTCAATATCATGCAGGTCTTCAAGCACCTTCTTGGAGAGTCAGAACATACATCCTGAAGATAAAGGCAACCTATAATAGGTTAGATTAACTGACAGGTAACGAGATGGATATAAGTAACTACTCGTGTTCTTAAGACTTTGCTTAAATGTTAACTTCCTTGACTGACCTGTCTACATAGTAAATCACCATGCTCCAGGTCTCCCTGGTGCACTCTGTTTTTCTTCATAAAATATGTCACCCAGTAATATGCCATACAACATGGAAAGGTTAGCTCCCACCCTAGAATGTAAACTCCTTCACCTATTTTGTTCTTTATGCACCTTTACTATATGAGAGTACTTGTTCTATAAGTAAACACTATACAAGCCAAGATAATTTAGGTGGACTTCAGAGGCCCCTTGTACTCTTATATTACTGTTAACATCTATTTTTTTAGAGGAAACAATAAAGACAAATGTGTTTCAAAAGCTTATGTTTAAAGACCAAGATAGTTATGTATCCACAAACACATATTCCTACATAATCGATCTTGCTACGTGTGGTCTCCCTCCCAAGTAGACCAGAAGGAACCCACGGTAGCTCAGGGACACGCCTTTGGGTGCCTTTCCCCATGTACCTACCCACTGTGAAAACAGATGTTTACTTCAACTTCTAAGAGGGAAGTCTCAAAGTCTACTTCTTAGGACAGCAGAGAACATTAATTAATATTAAAATGGACTAATGGCAGCAGAATTCTACAGTCAACAAGTAGAATATTTAAAGAGAATGCCCAGGACAGAGGGCAACTGAGCATGAAGGTCAATATCCTTGGCTGATTGTCCCAAGCAAACCACAGTGTTTTTCTGGTGGAAAAGAAGAGGCCTACCAGCACGGGCTGAGCTGGGGCTGGTTTGCTAAAGCAAAAGGTGAAAGCAGTTCTTACTAGATTTGGGATTATAAGCATAAAAATAGGATTGTTGAACAGGTCTTTTAAAAAGAAAGGAAGTGTCTCACATTTACGTACATACATCATATCTTATCTTGTTCCTCATATAAATACATATGTAAAATTAAATGTGAGTCCTATTTTATAAATGAAAAGATACATATATGTACATATATATGATTATATGTATGATTAGAAATGCTAAGTGCTCTCTTCAAAGTCAAAGAAGAGCAAGTCATACATTTGCTAAATGCTGCATTCAGGTGCAGGTGCAATTCGGAATTACTTCAAAATCTATGGTTTTGGAATGGAGTATTTGTTGAAAATCAGGGCCGCCAGGGTGTGGCATAGCGGGGATAGGTTGGGCTTGGTGTGTCAGAGGCTCTCGTTCGATCCCCAGCACTGTAAGAAAAGTGAAAAGAAAAATAAAATTTGCCGGGCGTGGTGGCGCACGCCTGTAATCCTAGCACTCGGGAGGCTGAGGCAGGAGGATTGGTGCGAGTTCGAGACCAGCCTGGGCTACAAAAGTGAGCTCAGGACAAGCCTCAACTGCATAGCGAGACCCTGTCTCAAAAAGACAAAAAAAAAAGAAAAAGAAAATCAGTCTCCACTGTCTTTATTCACGATGAAGTGAGACTTCTCAGAAGTAGAGAAGATCTCTTTGGTCCTTCCTATTCTATCAACCTGGACACTGCTATCAACATGCATTCCACGGCATCAGGCAGTGAAAATCCAAGTGCATTTGTGTTGATTCTGGAGTCCTTTCACAGTCTGAAAGGCCTTAGAAGCAAACAGAGCTCAGCTAAATTCAAGCAGTATTTAATGCTGTAGGATACTTATCATCCTAATGTTTGGAAATGCACTTCCCGGATGGCACGGATGGCAAGCTCAGGTGCAACTTAATCAGTCGCCATGGAAACCCTTGACTTGCGCTCAATCTCTGTGCTATTCACCTCACCTCCATCCACCACTAAGTATCACCATGAAAGAATTACATGGCATGTTTTCTCAGTAGAAAAACCAGTGAATATTTGCCATTACTAGGAATAAACAAAGAAATATGTTCCATGTATTGGATGGCCTTTACGACCCAAAATGATGGCTTCCAAAAGAGCCACTGCTAAGAAAACTACCAGGTATAATTATCATTACTCACACAATTTTGCAAGGTTTTCTCTCCATACTGCCGGGATTTTAATGTTCATGTTCTCAAGTATCAAGTGTCGAGGCCAAAGTGTCGCTCACTTCCTTCATAAGCAATCCAGGAGGTGATGGCAGAGCTCCCCCAACTGCTCACTCAGCCCAGTCTCTCAGTGATCTTGAGGTGTGTGTCTGTGTGCATTGGGCGGGTGTGTTGGTATGGCTGTGCACACACACGAGCATCTTTCAGAATCCCAACTAAAAGGCTTTGTTTTCTTACTGAGTAAGTTGCCGGGCCCTGCATGATTTTGATTTGGGTTAATGACTGATGGAATTTCCTCCTAAAGAGAATCCCCTGTAGCATTCACCTTTTCAGGGGACAGATTAGAAACTACATGAATTAACAGGAAATAGATCATCTTCTCCTAAAATCAGACAAACCAAAGAGTTCAGATTTCAGCCATCACCCATCTCCCAACTACAGGCAGTTATTGTTTAACTTTTTGAGTCACTGTGTCCTCTTCATGGGAATCAGAGTTACACTATACCTAGGACACAGAGTGACAATGCAGGGAGTGGGAAGAATAACTTGGCATATTTTCTAGCATCTCTTCTTGAAGAGATCCATGGGCATGAGTCCCACATAAAGATTTTTGTTTGGCTCTTCCTTTCTGTGGAGCTTGAATTTCTTTGATTTGGCTTGGACCACTTCTTAATTCTACCCCTTCCCTTGATGATGCTGCTTAGGGTCTGCTGATGCGTTTAATGGACTTTAAGAAGATTGACTGGACCCAGGGAGAGAACTGTAACAATGAAGCCTGGGTCCATGTGAGCCAGATGCAGCAGGACTCAAAATCTTATTCCATCAATTACCAACTTTATCAACATCTGGCAGAGGAGGATCGGAAGTCAGCTTGTAACCTCACAGCACAGAATTGCATTAAAACTAAAAACTGTATTATAAATTTTATAAAGTTATAAATAAAGTACATAAAGAAAAGATAAAATAGGAAATATAGTTTATATATTTATATAATAGTAAACAAATACATATATGAACATAATAACTACACAAATAATTAAATACATTTAAAAATAAAACTATAAATAAATGGAGTTTCAAGAAGACAGAATAACATGGTGGACATGGCATAATTTTTGACAAACTTTGGAAGTTTTTCTTTTTAACCTCTTTTCCACTCTACAGGTTTGGGGAACACTGTGAAAATGTAAGACCTCGTGCCCTAATCTGTAAAATCAATAACACAGGATGGGTCCTTGTCACCTATAAGAGGAAGCTGGGATAGTGATTAAGGTATCAGATAATCTAGCAGCTGGAATATCTTGGGGTGCATGAGAATTCAGCAAAGGGTCTCACTAGTAGGTATGAAGTTCATAAATTCACCACTTACACAAAAAACTCACTACTATTTTAAAATGTTTCCTTAATAGCTTCTCTACAGTCAAAGCAATTTTTTCCTTCAGTTAAAGGCTTAGCTTTGGACTTTGGCTTTTGTTAATGATTGTTTTTTATGCTAACAGATGTTGCTCCAATCTGTAACAAAGGGCGTACTCAAAAGCATGAGCTGTAAGTAACCTCAACCTTGTATTTACGAATGGAGACGCTCCACTCCGAGGAACAGTAATCGGGTGTGGAGCAGAAACAGTGTAACGCACTTGGAAGATGGGGCACAAGGAAGAGGAGGAGGACGACACACCCTCAGTGGCTTGGAGACCTGAGTCACCTTGGAGAAAAACATCCTACAAGTTGACTTGACTCTCATCTTCCCGGGAAACTGGAGGCCCAGGGAGGGGTTGCTAGGTTCTCAGTCACCTCACCGCTGAGCTCAGTCACCCGACACTCACCACATAGGAGACGAAGGGATTACTTGGGCTTGGGTTTGGGGCCGAGGCAGGAAGGCATGGTGGGGAGCATCTGCTGGCAGAAAGCCCATCAGGACACGGAGGGGAAGCAGAGTGCAAAGGGAGGCTCAAGGCCGGAAGAGATCCCTAGGGCCTGCCGGGGACCAGGCTGCTCCCACAGTACTAAGCCCCATGTGCAGACCTGTGATCCGGCCACCAATCCCAACCCCCACCATGAACGCATCAGGCTTCAAGGGTGTCCTGATGGAGCCACCATTTATTCCTAAGGCTAGTCCAGGAGAAAGAACCTGGAGAAAAGAGAAGTTACACAGGGCCGTGGAGAGTGCCTGGGCTGAAGTCCGGGTAAGTCAGGCACAGCCAGGAGCTGCACTTCCTAGCACAGGCTCCTCGTCTGCTCCCTGCCCACTGCATGAGTGCCCTGGCTATCCAGAGATGCTGCCAGGGTGCTGCGTCCCAGCGGTCCATCGTTTCCTGTCGATGGATTCCAGGATGTGCTTCTCCTGATCAGCCAAAAAGGCCTCTTCATCACATTATTTTGAGTCAGAAATGTCCAGACCCCTGTGCAGCAAGAGGCCGGCCTTCCTTCTGCTTTACTTCTGCTCGTGAAATACTGGTGTAGGAGGTTTTCAAATTCTGTCACAAGTTTCCTCGCTGGATCTCTCTTGGTAAGTATGTAATGCACACAGACCATTCTTCCAGTCCCACTGTCCTCCCTAAAGAAAGTCATGGTCCTCCCTAGAGAAAGTCACCATCCACTGACTGTGGAGTCAGAACAACGTAAGTGCATCTGGCTCCACCCACAATCCATTGGCACAAACGTGTTCATAAGATGACGGCGTCTTTCACCATGGTTAGGTAATAGGAAGTGTCAGGCAGGAGGCTGCCGACAGGCGTCTCCTGGGTCTCCCGCTCTCCCCATCCAGGAAGTGAACACAACCCCAAAGGGGTCAACTGAACTCGAAATTCTACTGCGACACCTGCGCGAGATTGAAACAAGAGCAGGATTCTAAGTCTGCATTCGCTTCTCATTCCTTCATCTTGGGTGTTGGGCATCTGTCCCTCCCAGCGACGAGAGAAGAGTCACTCAGACAACGCACCATGACTCAGGCATAGGAGGCGGCATCTAAGGTGGAGGATTTGTGTGCTAACAATCATCCGCTTAGTGTGAAAAAAAAAAAAATACTAGAACCCGGCTTCCTGTGTGCCCCAGTGCCTCACAGGGACAGAACAGGGACATGAAGCCTGATCTCATGGTTCAGCGGCTCTGTGCCTCTGTGTGCGTAGCTCCGCCTCTTTAAGATTTAGCTTTTTCATCCATAGAGCAACTACAGCAGACACTTACCTAAGTGAGACTAGGCGCTGCGTGCAAAGTATTCAGCCCAGGTTTTGACGTCTGATCAGTGCTTACCAAGTGGCAAGTGTTACACTCGGCGGATGATTATTAGCAGCTTGTCACCTACACAGCAGCAGGACTTTAGACAAAGGGGGCTGAGGTCATCTTTAATGCTTTACTTAGTTTGACTGTGATTTACTTTCAGTGGAGGCATTGTTTTTTAAGAAAAAAAAAAAAAAAAAAAACATGTCATGTAGGTTACCTAAAAATAAAGTGCACTTAAACTCACTTGAGAGAATGCCTCTTGGCTTAATACATATCTAAACTAAGTCCATTATAGCGTTCAGGAAGAAGGCAGAACCTGGTCAGAGGCCACTACTAAAAAGCATAGGACTGTCTTCGAATATCCACTGTGATGGAGCTACTTCTGAGACTGGAATATAAGATGAAATCAAAGTTTTAATTCTGGCTTTCAGAGAAGGGAAACAGACCATGTTTATAGCAGTGCCAACCTTTGAAGTGGAGCCTTACATATTTCATCACCTACAATGGAAGTCGCTAACCCTGGAAGAGATTACCAAAAGAATAAAAAGACTTAACTCACTTGGGAAAAAAAAAAGGCAACAGAGAGAGAGAGAGCCTGTCTCTCTGTCTCTTGTATTACATTCAGGCTCTCCAGCTCAGGCTGGATGTGACACCCTCACTCATAGCAGTACTAAGACCCAGGGCCCCAGTCTTGGGTCACCCATAATCCCAGTGAATTATGAGCTAATCTCACAATCTAGAAGTCCTCGCCCCATGACTGCATAAAGCTTTGGAGGAACAACTACACGCAAACCATGGCATTCATATTAGGATTTTGTCCACCGAATTGTTTCGAAGAGTTTGGTTAACATCTGGGAAGTCAACATCTTGGAGGGACATAAATATAATTTCATGGCCAGGAACAATGTCAACTGATTTTCCGACTTACTTTCTTTGTTTTATAGCTCATCACTAAAATTTTTATCATACTTCTAATATATTTAGTACAAACTATTCACATGTACTAATGTACACTTTAAAATACATTTGAATGCAGTCAAGAGAAGACGCAGATATAAGGACACTACTTGTAGCTTCTGATTACATATATATGATATATGTGATATGCATTATAATCTGTTAGGTGATTGTATTAGTCTCATATTATTATGACCGAGTATCATTGATACTTAGCATTAACAGAAAAGGTTTCTTTCAGTCCCTGGTTTTGAAGGCACCAGTCCAGGCCTGAGCAGTCTCACAGCTGAGGGCTTTGATGGCAGAGCCCATTGGCAATGTAGGGACACGACAGCAGCCAGATGTGTGGGCCATGGGCTAAGAGCCCAAGAGAGCAGCCAGAGGGCACTGGTGCCCCACGGCCCAGTGGGCTTTCTGCCACTGACCTCCCAGAAGGCATGGGTCTCGGGAACTCTGCCACCACCCAGGACCTCATGGGTGGAAGTGACATAGCCTCTGACCTCAGGCCTGTGTACTGGAGGGTGTAGTGTGTGGCCGGCGAGCTGCCCATCTGCCAGCGAGCAAAAACCCTTGTACAGACAATCACAGCAGGCGATCGGATGTCAGGCTGGAGAGAAAATAGTCAGAAACCCCCGGACTGGAGAGCATATAGCTTGAAAATTCGCAGGACCCACCTGGGCCTTTGTGGCGCTCCTGAGCCAGATGCTTTGTAACACGAGGAGCCCATGGAGGGGGCAGGTGTAGGGACTCAAAAGCGGACACTGTGTCTTCTTGCTCCTGATGACAGAGGTTCTGAGGAGGTGCCCAGAGCAGGAGAGACACGATGGCGGCAGAGGGTCTACGCGGGGCCATGTAAGAGCTCAGTCCTGGGGGAACTTACTGGGCTCCATAAGCCGAGAGGCCACTCCCCATGGTCCACTTCGCCTGTCCAACTGAGCCCTGTGTTAGGGGCTCCAGCACCCCCAGTATCATTGCCACACGGACTCCCGATTCATCTCCCAACCTTGCCAGGAAGTGTGCATGGAAAATACCAATACTGCTAATAATAATGGCAAAGATACAAGGCTAGGCACATTCCAGGCACAATGATATGAAATTACATATATACATATGAGATATAGGAAGAGAGAGAGGGGACATCAAAAATGCATATTCACTTCAGGAAAAGAAAAACTTGTATTTGAATGTTAAATTAATTGTGACATCGTAACATTAATACAAGGTAGATCTGCAATTACAGAGGTGCTTGTCTTACTCTTCTCTGGTAGCTGGGACAAATACCTGACACCCAAAATGAGGGAAGGTAAGGTTTATTTAGTTCACAGTTACTGGAGGTTTCAGTCCATGCTCAGCTGGATCCAAGGCACAGGGCAGAGGCCAGCAGTTTATGGCCGCAGAACAACAACAAAATGGCGACAGGCAACCAACCAACCAGGGAACAGAGAGCAACAGAGCGAGTCTGTCTCTCTGTCTCTCTTCATATTATATTCGGGCTCTCTGCCTTGGCCTATCCACCTTAGGCTACACCCATAATCCCAGCAGTACTCAGACCCATAATCCCATCAGTACTAAAACACATAATACCAGTGGATCAAGAGTCAAATCTCAAGCTCTAGAAGTCCTCATCCCATGATTGCATGAAGCTTTGGGGGGACAACTGGACATAAACTATAACAGTGCTAAAGCGGTGGCTATCAGCTTCTAAACATGGGTTAGTATGACGAAATGCTGCTGGCAACTTTGACCACTGTGATTGCTACACATGCGTTTTCTATTTCTTCCCTAAGAGCCAGCAGTGTAGGGAGTTTTCTATAGCAGGCACCATCTTCTGTGGTTGCCTGTATGATAGTAACACCATCTGTTGAAGGAATATTATACTGTTTTTCTTTTCCTCAAGTATATATTCATTCTGGGAGATAGATAGATAGATAGATAGATAAGTAGGTAGATAGGAGATATACATTGTTTCTGGAAGATAGATAAATAGATAGATAGATAAGCAGATAGATAGATGATAGATGATAGATACGTAGATAATAGATAGATAGATAGATAGATAGATAGATAGATAGATAGATAGATAGATCAATGGATAGATAGATAGATAGATAGATAGATAGATAGATAGATAGATAGACAGATAGGCAGATAGATATGTCTTTGAGGTGGATATTAATTTCACCTCCTGGAACAGCGTGGTACAGATTCTGTGTAACTGGACTAAAGTTACTAATTACAAAAGCCCGAAGACTTACAACCACCTGTCCTGCTCATGACCGGGCCTCTCCCCTGGATAAGATCAGGTGGGTGACAGTCACACTCTCTGGTTATGTGAAGCACTGTGTTTCTTGCGCAGGTATCACGCAGTCAGCACTACGGCACATGCTGCTCAGGGTGCAGCCTAGAGCAAGCAGTCCATCAGCAGCGCGTCAGGGCAGAAGCTGCAGCAGAGAAGATAAGAATCTAAGCTTATCTGTTGGCAGCAGGTAAAGAAGCAGCAGATGGGTAAATCACTGCAGAGGAGGAAGGGCAAAGGTTTATTTGATAAATAAATAAAAAATAAAAGGAAGATGGGCAGGAGAGAAATTAGCCAGGGCGGCAGTTCTCAACCTTTCTAATTCCGTGACCCTGCAGTACAGTTCCTCATATTGCAGTGACCCTAAACCTAAAAATAATTTTGGTGGCTACTTCAAAACTGTCATTTTGAAAACAAAACAAAACAAAACAAAACAAACAAAAAAAAAAAAACTGTCATTTTGCTGGTTATGATTCGGAATGGCTTTAGGCGACCCCTGTGTTTTGGCTGTTCGACCCCCACTGGGGTCGCGGCCCACAGGGTGAGAACCGCTGAGCTAGGTGGTTTAAGGGTGACTGACTTTTAAAAGTCTGGTGGGAAACATCCCTTAGTAGGTACGTCTTAAGCGGCATGGATATCTGCTACGTAGAGGTGAAATGAAAAGAAGTGTGTTTCCCCAGGGTGACATCTCTTCATGGTGGATACTGCAGAAAACTCCCTACACTGCCGGCCCTTAGAGAAGAAATAGAAAACGCATGTGCAGCAATCACAGTGGCCAAAGTTGCCCGGCAGCAGTTCGCCATAGTAACCCATGTTTAGAAGCTGACAGCCACCGCTTTAGCACCTGACAGATCTCTAGCAATCTTTACAGTACTCTCAATGTCCAGCACTTACTTAATCTCTCTGTCTCTCTCTGTGTCTCTTCCTCTGTTTCTCTCTGTCTCTGTCTCTGTCTCTGTCTCCCTCTCTGTATCTCTCTGTGTCTCTCTGTGTCTCTCCTTCTCTCTGTCTGTCTCTGTCTCTCTGTCTCTCTTTCTCTGTCTCTCTGTGTGTCTGTGTGTGTCTCTGTCTCTCTCTCTTTCTCTCTCTGTCTCGCTATCTCTCTGTCTCTGTCTGTCTCTCTCATGCTCTGTCTCTCTTTGTCTCTCTGTCTCTCTCTCCCTTCCCTCTCTCCATCTGTCTCTCTGTCTCTTTCCCTCTCTCCGTCTCTCTTTCTCCATCTCTATCTCTCTGTCTCTCTCTCTCTCTCTCTCTCTGTCCTCCTTACCCTCCTCCATCCTCCTCTTCTTTTCTCTTTTATAGTATTAAAACAACCAAAGAGGTTCCAAACAAAATCATTGCAGAGTGAAAAGAGAATGAGGTAAAAGGAAAGCGAGTCCATACTGCTGAATAAATTCAGAAAAAGTGAAAAGCTCAACCCAGGACACGTCACGAAAGTGTATAATTGTCACAGCTCAGGAGGACATGGACTTCCAGGACACAATTTGTCCTCAGGAAGGAGTTGTAAAGGATGTGTCTCAGTAAACCTGTCTGACAGCTACTGCTGTCCTGATCAGGATATATGTCCAGCAGTGGGACAGAGCAGCCACCAGGAGCCCACATGACTGGACCAGAATTCTCACTTACCGCTAAGCAACAAGGAGCCTCTGTGCCCTCTGCAGAGAGGAGCTCGGGCTCTAGGACTGGCCCTGGAAGTGCATACCCTGTGTAGCCATCTGTTGATGACTCACCCTCTCTTTGTGACCTTATGAAACAAGAACTCAAGCTCACATTCACCACCCATTTATGGTGTCTCAGAGGCGGGGCTAGGAGCTTTGTCTTTAAATCTCCCAACAACCCTTTGGGTGGCAGCTCCCAGAAAGTTTAGACTGAAATATACGGCTCACACTCACACCCACATTAAATGGCTCAGTGTAGTCTGAATGATCAGCCTTTGTTAGCTCTCTTATGCCCAGTCTCTGATGAGCTCTCTTTAATAATTTTTGTTCAGTTTTAGCTCTGACTAGTTTATCATAGTTTATTTTTGCCCAATAAGTATTTTTTTTTTTTTTAACAAACCTTGTGGAGTGATTTCCAAAACACAATGAGGTATGTAACTATGTAGTCAATACACATGTCTTTCAACGAGGAACTCATAAAACCACCAAGGCATTCTCTAGCACAATGCCTGAAATTTGTTACCCTGGCCTCCAGGAGGAAGTCCCACCCTGATCCCACCTTGGGAAAAGCTTGCGTTCTCTACCCACTTCCTTTCAGAGTTTTCTACACTAATCTACATTGTGCTGACAACAAACTAGCTGACCTAGATTTTCTAAGCCACCTAGTTTACTAACAATAGAGTGACTTTTGGCAACTTCTTCCACTTTGATGAGAGGCGTAAACTGTACGTGATAACAGAACCAACCTGAGTGACTTACTATGAATATTAAGTATATTGAACCATAATAAGTATTCTGTCATTTCATTTTTACAACAAATCTAATATATTTATAATGATGTGTCATTTTTCCCACTTCACAGAAGGAAAAGCCAGCAACTCTTACAGGTTCACAACTCTTGCACGTCACTGAGATGTTGACTACTGAGGCTGTTGTAGAATTTTTGTCCGGTGCCGAAAGAAACAATGAGAGGACCCGATGAATGTAGCTTCAGAGGACTCACTGAGATTTCTCTTCTTCACTGAGCCCAGAGCCTCAGAAGGCTCTTCTTTTTATTTAGCATTAAAAAAAATGGCTAAGGAGTATACATTACTACTTTAATAAATACAGCATATTCCAGACACGTAGCTCATGCAAATGCTAACAGTTAATACTTTAAGCAGGGGAGGAGGCCACGATTGGTGTCACATAGTGGATAAAGAAAGAACAGGGCGTCCATGGGAAGAGCCGCCATCCGCAACCTTGAGCCCCAGCTTTCCGGGAATCTGGGCTCTATCTATAACTCACCATTTCTAGGGACACCAACTGGTCTTCAGTCCTATCTCTATGTCACTACAATATGAAGCTATGACCGAGGACCAGGAATCTGATTCCAGAGTTCATCTCCTATTTAGCAAGACAGACAGGCCTCTTCCACTACCATATTTGTACATACCTACGTGTTTCATACCAGGACACAAAGAATGCTGGATTTGACCTTTTGCCCAAAGAGCATTAATAAAAAGACCGTTGGAAAGAACTGTGATAGGGGATGAAACAGCAGAGCTATCATGGACAATTGGGGACTGCCATCTGTCAACTTTGCTTGAGTTCAAAGACGCAGATGAGATTAAGTCTTCCCAGGAAATTCAGAACAGACTGCCCTGAACCAGCAACACCCAAGGAGAAGCTGGGAGGAAGAAGAGACGATAGGAGCGGCATCAAGGTGAGGAGTAGAGGCAGGGGGCGGCTGCCTGCAAAGTGCCGTGGCGCGGGGCCCACGGCCTGCGGGGTGGGGACCAGGGCCCACACACGTGCAGCTGGGAGCCAGCAAAGACGCAGAAGCAGACGGGGCTGGGTCCCCACGAGACCAGACCCCCAAGGCAGGAAATAGAACGTGGCTCAAAAGAAGGAACATCTCAAGTGTCCGGTACTGTGCATCAGTTATTTTCTGCAAAGAGTACAGGGCCAGATTGATTGCTTAGTTATTCTTTCACATACTTACTTAAGTTTCACCATGTTCGGGACGCTGCTCAGAGAAATCACCTTGCCAAATGGCATGTAAAAATGTGCGATCAGTAGACCAGCTGGTCCGTTGGCTTTTTATCGGTCCGTTGATCTCACTGGGAGTTGTGCTCCTGTCGTTGGTCAAGCACTGCGCCCTCGAGGCTCTTGTGGTTTGGCCTCTCTCTAGCAAGCACTTTCTGTCTTCATTTTGTTTTCTTTCTTTTCTGTGGTAGGCAGGGAGTTGGTGAAAGCACAGGAACGTTCACAGCTGTGCCTCTGACCCGCTGGGCTGGCCGCGCTGTCACGGCCTTCCTTTCCTTCTCTGCGGCTTGCGTTTTAAACCTTAAGCTCCCCTCTCCTTGTTCTCAAGCTGCCCATGCGCCCCACGGGCCTTGTTCCTCCGGGGCCTAGAGGCTTCTCTCACTGTGGCTGGCGTCTCTGTCTCCGCCCCGCGGAGATCTCCTGGCTGAGTTAATCTCAGAGGAAGGCAGAGCTACCGATGCCATTGGTGGGGCAGGTTCCTAGGGGAAGAGGAAAGGCGAGGAATAGGCACCGAGGAGAGTTCTAGAGTGAAAACTAAGAGCTCCATCATTTTCTTCTGCTCGCTTTGGTCAATTTGTAGGGATTTCATGCTTATGGACACACGAAGGGGAGGCTGCCAACAAGAACAATAAATGTAAAGAAATAGAAAGCCAATTGAAGAGGTAAAGCATCGGATGAGATCTGGAGAGGGGACCTGGTGTGGCGCAGCCGTGTGAAGGCCAGGTAGGATCCTGGTTTCCCCAGACTCGAATGAAAAGTAAGACAAGCGCGCTTCTTGGCGGCTTTCATCTGCCTGGCGCTGGCTGTGGGCTGCTGTGGTCGTGCTTCTCCCTGCCCGTGGGATAAGGAGGCCCAAGGCCGTCGGAGTCCGTGGAGGCTCCTTCTCAAACCCTGGCAACGCGAAGGGAAGTCTGGCCTCGCACGTTTCCGTGTTTGATCAGTTTCTCCAGCTCTCTGCACTGCTCCGGGCTACCAGGTCCAAAGGCCCCTTACAATGTCCCCTCTGTTGGCCGACACACAGGGCGCCTCTGTGCGGCTGTGCCTCCCGGCCTGGGAACCCTTCCAGCACGCTGCGACCTCGCACAGTCAGGTGCCTATGATTCTGAGCGCCAGAGGCCCAGACAGGGCGCCATTCACAGCACCATGCCGGGTGCGCACGCCCTAGCTCAAGCGGTCTTTTCTTTCTAAAACACTCATTAAAAATAACTGCAGAAGGGCCAATGCCGGTCTCGCGCACAAATAGGATCTGTGTTCCAGGTCCAAAGACTAAGGCCGGAATAGGGCCCAGCTGTACGGAGGTGGCAGACAGGGCGCAGTATCTGCGGCGGCCAGCAGAGGTCAGCCTACCCCCGCGCAGCTCCAGGAGCCTCAGGGACCAGGGCAGCGCACTGGGGAGAGAAAGAATAAAGAACACGGTTTTTCTTTTTAAATAGATCTCTCTTTATTTTAATTCTATCATTCGCTGGAAGGGAGAGAACGCGCAGATACCGTCTCAGGTCTCTGGCCCGCCCTCGTGGGGCACTAACCCAGCCCAGCAGACAAACGGGGAGGCACCCTGTCCTGCAGGCGGTTGACCTCGGCCCAGACCCCGGCAACCTGGGAGAGTTCTGGCTTCTTGAATTCTTTAAAGCTTTTAAACGATTGGGAGTGGGGAGATAGCTCCGTGGCACAAGTGCCTGCCAGGCAAGTGCAAGGTCAAGAGTTTGAACCCCAGTCGGGGAAGACAAAAAAAAAAAAGCGATTGAAAAATCTTTCAACAGGCAACTTGAGACCAGACTCTTAAGTGAAGCCAAGCGGACTCACGTGTGTAAATGCTCGTGGGTTCTCTTGTGAGAAAACCTGAAAGTATAAATAAGAACCAAAATGTGTAATAGGCACTGAGAAATAGGAGGAAAATGTTCAAATGGGAAGGTGAACTAGGGTGGAGGAGAGGCGGAAGGAAGGGAAGGAAGAGGAAGAAATGAGAACCGGAAGGGAAATGCAACAGCGCTTCGTACGTAAGGGCAGGAAGAGGCGTTGAGGTGGGGCGGGGAAAAGGGTAGCAGACGTGAACTCTGCGGAAAATGTGATCATTCCGTATATCTGAAATGCACCAACAAACAATTAAAAAACAAAAAAAGATCACCTGTGCTTACTTACTTCAAATTCTTATTTATTTATTTATTTATTTCCTCTTCAAAACCTGCAGCTCAGGCTGGCCTCGCCCTCGCTACCGCCCAGTGCTGGGATCACAGGCGTAAGCCGCCACGCTCGACTGCGTATGCCGCCACGCTCGACTTCTAATTTTAATACGATTTCCTCCCTTCAGGACTCACTTTCGGCTGCATAATTTTTATCACACCATATTTAGCAAAGGCAAACCAACATCATTCAATGAAGGCCACCAGTAGGCCTGCTGTTCCTCTCAAAACAGCACTTTATTTCACGTAGAATGTATTAAAACAGAAAGATTTTTGAAAGGCAAAGAATGAAGGCTCCGGATGCAGCTCAGTGGTCGAACTTCGGCCTGGTGTGTCTAAAGCCCTGTGCTCAATCTCTAGTACTGCAAGTGCAAAACAGAACTAAAACAAAATTAAAAAGCGAAAGTAAGAAATATCGGAAAGCGGTATCAGTGTACGACCCAAACATAAACTCCATAAACCATTTTGTGAAATCCCATGATTATAGAAATAGAATTATTTTCTAATGTGGGACTTTGCTGTATGTAGACAATGTCCTGTAGGTACGTTTTAAAAATTCAGTCCCATATTGTGGGTTCTTTCTATGTCAAAACCACACACCGTGAATTTTATTGATTATATACTATTTCATTGACTCTGTATCCAGTGGCATATTTAATTTGGCCTACATAAGTGTGTGTGTGTGTGTGTGTTTTTTTCTTGTTTCAGGACTTTTGTTTGTTTGTTTATTTATTTTTATGGCCAGCTCAGCCTGCTCTGAGGGCAGGGCTGGCGCAGCATGTGGTGCCGGGGACCGAATGCGGTCCCTCCAGCTGCCTAAGCTTTTCTAAGCAGGCGCTTTAGACCATTGAGCCATCCTGCTGGGCCCATAAGTGTGGTTTTAGGAAAATTATAGCTACGTAAAGTAAACAAGCAAAGAGGAAAGTAAGGAAGAGCAAAGACGGAATGGATGCAGATCTGCAGAAAAGGAGACTCCCAAAGAAAGGCACAGCAAGAGAGGAGAGGTCAAGGGAGAGAGAAGAAGGGAGAGGGAAAGAGGGAGAAAGAGGCAGATCAGGAGGAGCAGAGACAGACACCTGTGGCGAAGCAGCAAACGAAGGCTTTCCAGCTCCCCTTGCTAAGTTGCCCTGAGAAAGCACTCCGCGGTTCTGTACCTTAAAGGCCAGCAGGGCCCACCGAGGGTGGGATCGAAGCGCCTCAGTGCTGTGGCGTCTGCCTAGCCTGCGTGAGGCCCTGGGCTCAAGGCCCCTGACCAAACACGTGCATACACACACATCATGGGATTTGTACCCCGGGTTTTAAATTAACTAATAAATGGAATGAATTTGTCACACACTCTGCATGTATACATCTTTGGGTGCCTAAATTATGCTAATTACCACATGCTTCATCCTGTATGCTTATTGTTTGCAGTGAGAACACCTAAGACCTATTTCTTAAATCATTTCCAAGTGCAACATAGATTCTTACTAGCAGTAGTAGCCAGGATGTATAAAAGCTCTATTAAACCGATTCTTCACTGGTGACTGTGTCTCTGAATAGGCGCGCCCCACCCCCGCCAGTCCCCGTAGACACCCTCCCCGCCTCAGCCCTGACTTTTCTAGATTCCTCCTGGCACTGAGATTACACAGTATTTATCTTCATGCACATGACTTATTTTAGTGTCTTCCAGGCTCATTCATGTTGTCTCAGATAACAAGGTCTCTTTTCTTTGAAAAACTGACTTTCATCTCCTTAAAAGCCTGCAACGAATTTGGAGACTAGAGAGTAAGAAGAAGAAGAAGAAAAAAAACAAGTCTGTCTGAGTCTTAGGCTAGGAGATTTCCTGACTGGCTGTGTGCTCCGAGGTACCATCAGGGATTCCGAGCAGGTTGTATTTCCTATACCAGACCTTAGAAAGATTTGTCTGCCTGCAGCAGTCACACAGTAAGACGGAGGTCCAGGAAACACATTATGAAAATGATCCCAATGGACAATGTTAAAAACCTGAAATAACTCATGAAGGCAAGGACGAGGGTTGCTTCCACTTGCTTTGGCCACAAAAGCTTCTACAGTATGAGAAGACTGCACAGAGATTCACCTTGTAGTTGTCAAACTCATTTTTTTTCCATTACCCATAAAAATGAATGTAAATCTTTCCATTTTTAAAGGACCTTCACGGAAACACCCATAAAGCAACACCTCTGGGTGTGCTCCATGACATCATCCAGCCCTGCCAAAGCCTGGGCCTGGACTTTACACTTCCAAATATTCTTTTATCCTTGAGATTTTCTTGATAGAATAACACAAGAGACGAATTTGCAAATGCAAGGACTCCTACTGTGGGAAAGGTCTTTTGCCAGCTGGTGGGGAGATTCCCAAGTTAATCCTGGGAAGTTAATTTGAAATAAAGCACAGGAAATGCAATTACAACCAAGTTAGGCTACAGAATCCTCAAAACTAAAGCCACACAAGGGAGGACTTGAGGGACAGTCAGGAGTTCCCTCCTCTCCAGAGCTTTCTCTTTCTGTCAACAAGAACTCTTCCATTTACTTCTCCTCATGAGTCCTGAGCTCCTGCCCTGGTGAGGCTGGCAGAGACTGTGCCTCCCTGCCCGTGCCCTCACTCACACCCCAAGGAAGCCCCACATCACCAGCAGCTTTTGTCATCTTCACATAACTGGGATGATCTCCAGGCTGTGAGAAATTCTAAGCAAAGAGGATCCTCAGTGGTGTGACTTCTTTCCAGCTTCATGACTTGCATTAAACTTTCAGAGATACTGTCTCAGTTACTCTTCTCGCATTGCTGGGACAAATACCAGACACTCAAAATGAAGGAAGGAGAGGTTTACTTTTCTCACAGTTTGTGGAGGTTTCTGTCCATATTCGGCTGGCCCAAGACTGAGTAGAAAAGGGCAAACAGCATCCAGTTCATGGCGGCAGAACAGCAACAATCATGACAGAGGGACAGAGGCAACCAACCACCAGAGCAGCAGAGAAAGTTTGCCTCTCTATCTGACTCTCTTTATGTTACATTCAGGCTCTCTGCCCCAGCCTATCCACCTCAGACCACATCCACAGTCCCAGCAGTATTCAGACCCATAATTCCATCAGTACTAAAACACATAATCCCAGTAGATCATGAACCAAGTGTCAAACTCTAGAATTCCCTGCCCCATGATTGCAGGACACTTCGGGGGGACAACTAGACATAAACCATAACAGATACTAAGAGCAATTTCAGGATTCTTGTCATGACTTCTTCTTATTCCTGAACGTTCTGAGATCCCTGGGACTTAAGGTGAGGAACAGTGGTTCTAATCTTACTTCAGATGAACGTGAGACACGGAAAGGTAAGTGACTCCAAGGCTCCTTCATTGCCACCACAGCTCTGTAATTTCATCTCAAGCAGCTTTAAAGGCCAGGAAGAGAGACCAACTTTAAGAAGCACTTCAGTGGCCCCTGGTGTCCCTAGAATGCCAGGCGTGTCACGTGCCATCCTGCCCTCTGACCTATAGGCAGAAGCCGAGTGGCTGGCCTTGAGCTTTGCTTTGCCTGCCCAGTTTTCTTTCAAAATGTTTAGACCCGCTCAGCTCACGCTCTCAGCCTGATTTTGCATGGCCAAGCACATGCATCATGGCTTTCTTCACGTCCCTATGACACAACCATCCAACGAAAATTTTTAAAGCATAGTGAAAACATCCAAACAACCAAAAGGAGCCACGAAGCCCACAGAACGCAGAAACAATGGAAAGAATCAAGATGGGGCTGATTTTCCTGGAGGGAAAGACGATACTGCCTGGAAATTTTCTCTCCATTCTGGGACAGGGACCCTGGCTGTATCACGCCTCTGCTTTGCAGCACGAGATCAAATAATCTTTAAATTTACATCAGTCTGCGGAATCAATTAACTGACATTCAGATGGGCGGATATTCCTTGTGAAATTTAAAATAATTATTTTTTTTTTAAGTAATGCATTGGTTTTTTTTTTTTCTCTCTCTTTAGCGAGTCTCTAAAACCTTAGAATGTGTGGTCCTATATGCAAAAGAAAGTACAAGATTAACTCAATTATTCTTTTAAAATAATGAAATGAAAGTCAATATTATATTAGCTACATATTTATCCATTCCAAATGAACTGAAGAAAAGAGGAAGACTTTCTTCTTTACATTTTTATTCCACCCAGGCTATAGGCTTATTGGTTAGCACCACCCACATCTAGAGTGGGCGGGCTTTCACTGCCTAATTGGCTGGCCTACTTGTCTATCATCTACATACACACCCAGAGATTTACTCTTCGGGATGGTTCTCACTCAAGACTAACTGACATATGGCCAGAAACAAGCCCAATGGCTGACTCCGCGAATCACGGAAGCCCAGCGGGGTTGCATCTATACTCTGATGAACTCATGTAATACAGATAGAGGAAAATGTTTAATTTCTTCCACTTGTGGGCAGAGAACAGAGCAGTGTGGGTGAGGGAAGACGCAGGTGGCACAGTGTTGTTTCGGTGACAGGTGGCCTTTCGAAGAGTACTAGGGTACCATGCAGACAACAGGGTGGTAAGGAGATACAGAGTTAGGGAATCCAGAAAAGAACCTGGAATGACCCACGTGGACAGAGCCTTTGATAAGGCCAGTCAGTAGAGCAAGAGGAAGAGGTGGGAGAAATCTGCTAACTACAAGTGGCTTATTCGGCATATGGCTAGGTGAGAAATCCCTGAAGGTTTATTTGACATATTTAGAAAACAACCGAGGGAACCTGGGGGTCCTAGAGTGCAGGCCACAGCAGGAATCGGTACACTAAATTTCCAGTTAGGAGGACCTCATGCTTGCCACAGCCGATGGCGTCAGGAGGAGCCTGGGTGAAGGTGTTAAGGAGCTCATCTCGGCCCAGGTAAAAGTTTTGGCTTTTGAGCAGAAGTCTAGCAAAAGAAGGAGCAAGCGCATGGCATCTGGCTACCAGGTCACCTCCCAGGCTGCGTAATTCTTCCCTATGCTGCACCTCAGCTGATCTGCACAACAATCTGTAAACAAAGAGAGTGACTGATTCAAAAGCCTGGGAGACATCAAAAATCAAAGGCCTCGATGTTAAGAGATTCGCTCAAGGCCGTGCAGTTGGTAAATGGTAGACTTGGAATGAAACGCAGAACCTGTGACAGGAAATGCTGGGCTATTTCTGCTGCAGGTACATTGTTCAACCTCATCTGTGGAGCCCACAAGTCCTATAAATCTATCTAGGGAAATTTGGACGAACAAAAGCGAAGCAGAGCAGATGTCCCCCTTCCCGCTACGCAGCTAGAAAGGCTGCCTTTATCTCATGCACGTTGGGCATCCTCAGTGCATTTATTTAGAATAAAATGCTTACTGCAACCCTAAAATTTAGAAAGCCTTGCATCAAAACACAGTACTTTATACTGCAGTTAATGGGTGGGATTTCAGCTAGGTTAATAAAATAATAAAGAAGGCCTACTCTAGGGCGCAGAACACAGCAGTTTTTCAGACACAGAAATTGAGCTTGATTACAAAAGTAATTTGATAAAAGGCAAAAAAAAATTACATCTAGGAGATGCTGCTCTTAATTTTCTTTTTATGTGTTTAGCACAGGGTACACGAGTCTCACTGCACAGACTGACTCGTAGTGATCCTCCTGTTTTGAGGCTCCCAAGCCCTTTCAAAATGTGTTTATTGAGCGCTTACTGTGTTCTGAACATGGTGTTAATGCTTTAATTCCCGATTCAGAAACTGTCATCCTTGCAGTGAGGGCTGAGTACAAATTTAACCAGAAGTTAAGAAGTCCTCAAGGTGGGAAGAGGGGCGATACAGCAGGGTTTTCCACTGCTGCTTTGTGCAGCGAAGCTAACACTCTGCACCCAAATATCTACCAAGCGCTCCCTTAGGTGCGCAGAGCCTCGCAGCACCCGTGATGTGCCTGATGCCCCTGACAAAATCAATTTCTAATTTTCTGACTTTAAATTTGAGCAGCTAGAGATGGACGGCTCCAGTTTGCAGGGCTTGGCAGAGCAACTCTAGAGGTTTGAAGGGGATTAAGCTTGATAGTGATGCAGGGAGAAAAACTGATCTTTTAACCTGAAAAACACTTGGATGAGTTCGTGTTCTCTAAAAGCAAAGAATGAATTTTAGGAAAGAGACGGAGGTTGAGAATAGAACACTTATTGGGAAAGGAAGCTTCTGTCCAAGAGGGGAACAGAAGGGTGGCTAGAGTGAGTTGCCTGCCAAACTGTCTTTCTTTAGGGGTCTTACAGGGCAAAACCATGTGATAAGGTGGACCTAAGGTGAAACTAAGGGAACTCGCTTAGGTGGTCATGAGGTGGGACAAAGTCATGGCTGACCAATGAGATTACAAGCATCACTGTTCAGGTAAAATTGATTAAGTCAGGAGTAAGCAACTCACATAGCAAGCGGGCGTGAATATGGTATAAGGGATCTTTCTGTTGGGGCTTAGTTTCTGGCTCATTTAGGCTCTTTTAGGGTGATCCATACTCACTTAGAATATCAATCCCTGATACTTTGAGTGGGTGGGCGGCTGCATTTCTTTACTCTTTCATTTCAAGGTCTGGCCCATAGGTGGGGTGCCTGTCTCTTGCAAAGCTTTATGGTCAAGCTGCTTTCCACGTTGCCCTCCAGGGCCTGGCCCTATCTGACTGCCTATAATACTTCTATCTAATTTAGCTGTCTACCACAATAGTGTCTGAAGACAGTAGTGTCACTCTTAATAAAGCACATTAGATCTAGTGTCATCGTGGTCCCTGCCACCCTCAGCATGGCTGCATTGGCCCCAGCAGGCGTCACCTGTCCAAGGAGAAATCTCAGTGAGTAGCAGCTTTCTGCACCCTCGTTTGTACTTTCCCTCAATAGAAGCCAATGATTCCAATGCTGTCCTGCTTGAGAGCGTTCAGCAGCCTTGGGTCAGAAGAGGATGAGGGACGCACTTCTCTGCCAGGTGCGTACGGTCCCTCACGAGGTTGCTCACTGTTTGGACCTTCGCCTATTTCTCCCTAGGTATTTTTCATATCTTTCATATTTTAGGGCCACAGAATATTATTTCTGTGCCTGGAATACATCACACCTTCTTGGATCTTACTTTTTGGTTTTGGATTTGATCTCCAGCCTGGTGCAGATTTTATGTTCACTTCCAAGATGATTTTTCTGTGCCTTCCTGTTTTGAAGGAATCTGAGGTACCCTCTCCTTCAAGCCTCCACTCTGAAGGCGAATCTTTCCCTTGGGGGTCTTAGGTGAGGCAGCACCAGGTTCCTAGCTGTGTGTTCTTAGGACACACGGACTTAGCTCATAATAAAACTCAGAAAGTTGATTGCAACAAACTCGTTAGTGTGAATCGCCCTTCTTCAGGAAAACCCAAAATACAGTCATCTTCTTCAACTTTTTTTAAACTAAGACTGTTCCAGACCCAAAGTGAGTGCCTGAGAAATGCCGGCTACATACATGGGTGCAGAAATGTCTTCCTCACAGGGGTGGGGCCCACCCACCACGCACCTGCACGCTGCTGTCCCCTGACAGTGCAGATGCCGCATCCCCGTTCTCTCTTCTGCTCCTCTCACCTCTGTCTGCTCTGTGGCTTCACCAGATCACATTTGGGTTGTTTTTGTCATCCGTGTCTATCAATGACCACTGTGAGGATAAAAATCTACATTGGATCACACCATCATGGGAGTTCCTTGGCTTACTAGCTGACATTTTCTTAACTGAGAATTTCTTACAGTTGACCAATGAAGGGAAAGAAAATTTAGGGAAAGAGGAGAAATGCCCTGGGCTCACTTTCTGGGGTGCTGTAATTGACAGGCGCTCCTCTTTCTCAGGTACATTTGGCCTTAGCCTTCTTTCGGTGTAAACCTATGTGCGAAGTGAGGATTCTCTGGAAGAGAGATGGCAGAGAGTGAGGGTTCAGCACATGCAGAACAGGCCCTCAACGCAGGCAGAGAAGCCGAAAGACAGACACTTTAAGAGGGCAGCAAGGAGTTAGAGAAAAGGGCAACCCGTTACAGAGAAGAAGCCGGGCAGGGGCAACAGTAAGCTTTTGGGTACATTAATTCACTGACTACTGGCAAGCTGTGATAACTTTGTCATTTATAACCAAAAAGTCTGACACTTGTGGAGAGTGGGCCCTCCCTCCCAGGTTAGTAAAGACGTTGAATTTGGTCCTGTGCACATCCTGACGCTCACATTGCTCTACAGTGCTTTCTTTCAGTGGAAAGGCAGAGCAAACCAAGGCAGCTGGAAGGACAGCCCTGGGGACAGCCAGCCTAGATGGGATTCTCGGGGGCAAATGAAAGGGAACACGGGGAAGAAAGGAAACAGCGGTGCACTGGTGAGCTGGCCGGAAGGGGAAGAAATTCGCACTTCCAAGTTTTCCTGCCTTGTGGTCTAAGACCCCCTGCTGGAGTTTTCCCTTGAGGAAGGAAGTGTACCATTAGAATCAATGGACCCCGCTGTGTACACCCAAGCTGGGGCTGTCCCGGAGCATTTGTCTGATGCGGCCTGAAGTGCACCCCTGTTGCTACGTCCACCCTCTTCTCTCCTTGGATAATACCGTATCCAATTTTCTTGGGTAACCATTCCTCTTCCATTCTTAATCTGCATACAGACTGGTCTACCTTCTGCTCCTAGAGTTATACACGTTGTCGAGGCATGTTAGTCATTCCTTGAGAACTGGTGCAGGACAAAGAGTCTTCTGAGCTGTTAAGCAAGAGGGACGTGACCACCCCAAGTGGGGCCAGGAAGAACCCTACCCAAAACTTCTTGATCTGGGACAGGGTGCCGCAGCTGCCACCATCATCGCGCAGCTTGTGAGGTGTAATCTTGAAGCTGCTGGAGGTAATACTGTCACATATCTTGAGTGCTAACCAAAGAAAAAGAGCGATTCCACCAAGAGCCAAGGTGGAAACGGGGAGTGCAGACAACTGATGACCACATAGGAACATCTGTGATCCACCGGGCCTGACGCTGCTGTTTAAAAGGTAAGATCTGACATCTGTCCACACGACCAGGCTGCTGATGTTTTCCTTTCTGCTTTAGTTTGACTTGATTACCTAGAAACTGGAGTCCTAAATAGTTCAGTTGTTCTTCATGGAAGGTCCCTGATAATTTACCTTGGGAACAGACTAAAATTTTGATTGGTATTATCCTGTGTGAGCATATTTTTACATCAGAGCTATGTATATTCTCTTCTGCAAATTTCACTCTTGGTGACAAAAGATGGCTAAACCCCGTGTGCTTTGACTGACTCAAAGCAATGCTCTAGACCACACTGCTGTGGTAGGCACTATTTGCTTTATGTACTCATAGTGGGGAAGGAGGGAGAGAGTGACAGAGTGCGGCAGGGAGGAGAATTTCTTAACACTCAGGGCACAAAACCTAATAGCATTACTTTAACCCTCAGATCCACACCTTTTTAGCATTCTGCACGTGCTGAAATGACAAGTGTGTAAAAAGCGTTTGCTGTGCCTAGAAAGCAGGGTGGTTTTCTTTAACAGCAAGAATGCTCTTGGGCAAGGAGATGAGCAGGAAGACGCTTTCATAGAACATTACCTTTATTTGAACAAATTTGAACCACATTAAGTTTAGTCGCACTGAGGTATTTTGTAGACAGCTGCTCGAGGAAGAGTGACATGAGCCTGTCACTTTGAAGAGAAAAACACTGACAGCACTTGGAATCTCTAAAGCTGGAGCTTGGGAGCATACATGCGCATTCAGGGAGCTTGTGTCTGTCGCTGTACCTGATGAGCCCCCTAAGCGCTATGACTTCCTATAGGCCAGCAACCATGCAACAGTGCAGCCTTCCAGCAAGAAATGAAGCTCCTCAGCGTCAGAAAGATGCGCTCCCCTCAGCTCAGCAACGACGGTCCTGGAGGGAATAATCCGGGAGAGTACAGGGCTCCTCCGAGAAGGGCCACCTCCTCACAGCTCCAAAACAGGAGAGCACCTCCTGTCACATAAATAGCACAATGATCATAGAGAGTGGACTCCGATTCACTTTCCAGCGAAGCACGAACATGTTAGCGCTTGTCAAATGTTTCAGGGAAGATCACCGAAGCCTGCCCGCGTTTTCATTCGCTTCAAGTTCTTCCACCCAGGCAGTGCCGCCCAGCACGCTGCCTGCAGGAGCCCGTGCAGGAGCGAAGCTCTCTGCACCCCGCCCAGTCACTAAATATTTGTAGGAGTGCATAACAATGCCAGCCATCGCAGTGTTTTGTATGTTTTAGAAAACAATAACTTCTCAATAAAATAAAACATATAGTTCATTGTAACACGCTATCTTTCATTCTTGTGTTGGAATTAGCTGAGGAGCATATTTTTAAATATCTTCGGTTTCATTCTTAATATCATAAGTATGAATAAACACTACTCAGATCAACATCGCTTCTTTGGGCTACTTAATAACTTTGAGAGCATTCAGGGACTGTGAAAACAATTTTTTAACTTTTTTTTTTCTTTTTCTTTTTCTTAGTGCTTGTTTGTGATGCACAATGATCGTGTGACCCCTGCAGGATGGGTGCCTGAGTGACACATCCTACCTCGTCTCACAGGCCCCTCTGCTCCCCTCTGCTCACACCCTCGCCTCTATCGTCCCCTACTTATTTATGAAGTATTTATCTCTCTGTTTCCTATTATGTGCCTTTCGTTTTGCTCTTTGATCTATTCATACTCGGGTTTCCCATACGGGAGAAAGCGTGGGCCAGTTAAGCTCGCGTGCCTGCTTTATTTCACCTACTGTGGCGGTCTCAAAGCGCATCGGTTCTCCTACAAATGACCCAAGTTTATCCTTCTTCCTGGCAGCATGGCATCCTGTTATGCCTAAGTGGGTCGCAACTCTATGCTACTTCTCAAAAATAGAACAAACACTCCTTTTTTTCTTCTGTCCTCGTGGAACTTATATTTAAAAAGAAAGGAAAGCTAAGAAACACACAAGTAAATGAAATTTTCACTGTAGAGGGGAAGGATTTGAAGTAAAGAAGGCCAGGAGGGGAAGAGAGGGAGGGCAGGAGTCACGTACTTGATCAGGGCTGGTCACAGTGACACTCTGGAAGACGAGAGGTAAAGAAGGAGGTGCCTGCAGCGCAGCGGGCGGAAGAAGAGGAGTGCAGAGGGGAGACTGTCCCGCCTCTTCCCGAGCGAGGCCTTGGCTCCAGGACGGCAGATGAATAGCAGCCCCCAGGCTTCCCCGCCCTCGAAAGAGGGAAACCCCAAGAGCAGCGCTGAAATGCAGCGCCAGGAAACCGCTGCTGCAAGAAGCACTAGGCGAAAGGGAGGATTTAATTGCACAGGAAGAGGACTTAAATGAGCCCTATAAGTTATGGCGCTGTTTTTCTATACCTTGGCCCCTGTCTGGAATTTTTCAAAATAAATGATCTGGGCCAGTTTTACTGTGGCTGTGAATATTACAGCGTGCGCTGCGGTCCCTGAAGCCCGTGCCTCTTGCTGAGCTCGCATATTTTAAGCTGCACTGAGCTACTGGCGACAGATGGACGGGGTGGGACAGCTCCCAGGCAGCGCGCTCTCCTGCCCCCGTGCAGAAGAGCAGCCATGTCAGGGCCATCAGCCAGGGAGCCCCCAGTAGTTTCACTCCATGACGGGGTTTCCTTCTTTTTCCAGATGTCAGAGAGCCCTGCATCACTGCCCTTAGAGTGAGGCTGTCCAGCGAAGCAACTGTGCAGATTTAAAGGGAGAGCAGGAATCAGTAGTGTAGCTCGGACTCCCCATCCCCGCCCCCGGAAGCAGCGGACAGGCAGGCACTGGATCAGCCTTGCTCAGTGCAGCTCGGTGCTGGGGAAAATCCCTGCGCCTACACGTTGAGGTATAAATCGCATCTCTGATTAGCAGCATGACAAGCAAAATACCCCTACTTGCTTGGCTTGCAGATGTGCGTGGCGTAGAGAGACTTACAGCCTCTCCCTCTGTGCGCAATGAGACAGCTCGTTCCAGGCGTCCTTCATAGAAAGACCTCGGCGCTGAGTTTCCACGAGGACCCCATCCTTCCCTCTGCATGTCTAATCCTGGCGTCTTGGAATTTGAGGCCCTTCGTATTTGTCTGCTGCCAAGCTAACCCCAGAGACAAACGTTCTCAGCCAGTTCCTCGACCCTGTTCTTTCCTCCCTTCCATTTTCCTCCCAGTTCTTCTTATTTTCCAGTTTAGGGAGTCAAAATCTGGAGGCCATTTGTGGCTTGTCAACTTTATGACCAGGCGAATCCTGCCCATGCCACTCCGTGAGCAGCTGGCGGAGCTGGCACGGAAGCAGAAGCCTGAGCCAGGCGTGTGCAGAGCTCCACTGCTGGGGCTAAGGGACGCAGAGGGCCTCCCGATGTCATACACCACTCCAGGCGGCTTGATTCCCTGTCCCAGAGTGGGGAAATCCTGACAGAGAAGTTCCCAGATAAGGTTCTTTGCAGGCCAGGAAGGTAGATGGCGACATCCTAGAGAGAGAGAGAAAGCTGGTGGGCTTTGATTCGCTGAACTTTCTGGGGAAAAAAAAAAAAAAAAAAAAAAACAATTCTTTTCCCTAAGGATTTTTCCTAAAATCTTCCTGTAGTTCTGTGAATTGCTCCAGGATTTCCCAACTACTTTCTGCTTTGAAAAAGGTAGAATATGGATGAGGAAGGTAAAGTGAGATTCCTCTCTGCCCCTCCCCTGTCTCCTACTTGAAGCCAGATAGATCTACCGCATATGGCACAGGACAACCTAAAATCAAGTTAGACTGCACGACAGCCCAATAAATCCAATCTATAAATGAAATAAGAGGCACTGCTTTAATTAAAATAGGTGTGAGGGCTTTCATAAACTCTGTCTCCCAGCTCCACGCTGAGCTCAAGCTCCAAGACACAGCCAGGCTTTTCCAGTGCTGTATACACGCATAGAACATTTTCATACCTCTCTAGCCACAAGGCAAGACCGTTACTCCTTTAAAACGTCTTTCAAAGGCCAGCCAAATAGCTCAGCAGACTAAAGTGCCTACTTAGGCAGACAGCAGTGGCTTCAGTTTGATGACCAGGCCTACCATGCCAGCCCTGGCCCCAGGGCACACTGGGGTCACGATTGAGACTTGGCATGCTGGTGTGCACCTATAATCCCAGCTCTTGGGATCCTGTAGACCTTGCAAACCTTGTACCAAGTATATTTTTTTAAAAACAAATTCAGAGGCTGAGGAGATAACTCAGCAGCACAAAGTGTTTACAAGCACAAAGTCCTAGGTTTGATCCCTGGTTCCACATGCCATGCCTGCCCCAGAACCCTGGGTATCCTGTGCTGGCCACTGAAACCAGGCATGGTGTTGTATGCCTGTAATCCCAGGGCTGGGGAAACTCAGACAGAAGGATCACTATGAGTCTGAGCTGCATAGTGAGGCCCTGTATCAAATGAATGAATGAATAAATAAATAAATATAAATAAATAAATAAATAAATAATCTCTTTCATTCTCCGCAGCTCACCTCTGCTGTATCCCTCACAGGTTTTTTTTGTTTGTTTGTTTGTTTGTTTTGTTTTATTTTTGCAGTTTCCTAGCTGCTTCCTCCACTGAGGCTCCTGCGCACTCTGTAAAGGAGATCATCTATCTCTGGGGGTAACCTTCACACATGGATAGAGGCCCCCCATCTCTGCAGCACAGATTCCTATGCTCTGTATGAACCGGGCCTCTGTGAACTGAGGCGACTCTGGTTTTAACGCTTCCTCCAAATGCATCCTCAACACGAATGACCAAGGAATCCTGCGCTACTTGCAGAATTCCCCTGCTGCCGTGTTTAATGCCACCTTTTCTTCCCCACAGAATATCTTCCTCACTTAAGGTTCATCCCGAGCCCCGCCCACTTTCTTTTCTAGCTCAGAAAGATCTTTGTATGCTCTGAATGGAATCCAGCAGCGCTCCAGTGCTGTTTTCTCCTTGATTCTCTGCTAGTCTTTGCGGAGTGTTAAATTAACCTCCTGACTGCGTTCACGGCAGACCTTAGCTCCGAACAAGAAACTTGAGTTGGGCTGAGCAGGCCTCAGGGCGTGCTCTCTAATGAAGAGCCTAGGGTTGTTCCGTAAGTATCCCTGGAGGACAAAGATGAGCCTCCTAGGCCGTTAAGGAGACTGGCACCTGACCAGAGCAGTGAGAAGCGAGCCATGTCGTGAATTTGCTGAAGATCGCATTGCAACCTTTCCAGCAATGCCTCAGAACCTGTGAGGGTAGGGGAAGGTAAAGAACGCTGGCGGCAGAGACCGCCAGAGTGCCAAGGTACACAGGGTGCTCCACTAACGTGACCACAGCAAGAAGAGAAGATGTGCAGTGGTGACCACGAACCTTTCAGAACCTTCCGTGACAATCGGCCTACTGTGGCACGTGGGCCACAGGCTCAGCAGCGCTGCTCTGTAGCAACCGGAGACATCCTCACTCAAAGGCTGAGTGTAGTGAAGAAAGCAAGGACCGTGACATGCGACAGATACCCTTCCCCACATTCATTACGCTGACCAGAGTTGTAAAATGCCCTCGTGAGCTAAGCAGGAGGAGCTCGCACACGGTGGGGCGCTGCACTCTCGTGTCTCCACGCACGAGCCTGGCGGGGGCCAATACTCAAAGAATACGGACGTTTTCTGCTAACTCTTGTGACTGGCCTGCTGAAAATAGTTAGAAGGGGCCTGGCAGAATGGCTCAGTGGTCTAAAGCGCCTGCTTGGGAAAGCTTGGGTGGCTTCAGGGACTGCGGTTCGATCCCGGGCACCACATGCTGCGCCAGCCCTGCCCTCAGGGCGGGCTGAGCCGGCCATAAAAATGAGTGAATAAACAAGCAAAGGCTGTGAAACAATAAATAAATAAATAAATAAATAATTCTTAAAAAAAAGAAAATAGTTAGAAGACATCAGCTGTGATGTCTCACCACTGAGTCCAGGAAACAGAAACGTGATTTTTCCTGGGGTGTCTGTATGTCCCAGCTGCCAGGAGCAGCTGTAACATGTATATTTCCTGTAGCTCTTAAAAAGTATCCCAAATACAGATGAAGAATGATAGTCCCCCCACCATTTACGAAGTCTTTACCAAGCATCATATCCACCTCTCGGGATAAGGGATTCTCCACTCTGACCACATTGAAGACCACAAACTGCCAGGATCCCGAAGGAAGCTTTGATCTCAGGCTTGGGGCTGATTGGAGTTTATGCCTCAAAGGAGGAAGGAAGAAGGCGGACCACAAAGATGGGAACTGGAGTGAAATCCTACGGTTGGCACCAGCTTCCGGCGCGATTTCTAACTTGACACAGTGCTCTTTCACTTTTGCTTACTTTCAGTGCTTTTGTTCCTTCCCTATCTTTTATTTCACTTTCTCCACCATGAAACAGATGAGGTGACACAGTCTCAGGGAGGAGGAAGCATCAGGACACATGCCAATGTCTGTAACTTAATCACTTAACAGGTAACGGCTGAAAGGAGCTGGACACTTTCACATTTCTTCTGCCCTGGAGTGCCACAGGCATCGTGCAAGTAGCCGTGTATCCGCCCCTGTCCAGATGAAGAAGGTAAGTTCAGGGGCATCTTGGGACTTCTCAAGTTATTAGAAAAGGGACAGCGCTCGGGAGGCCAAGGCCAGCCAAGTGTGTGCCCAGATTTCTTTCCATGTCAACAGACCATCTCAATTGCTTCCCGTAGTTCCCATCACCTCCAGGACTTGGCCAGATCTGCTGATTTCGCTCTCACTTATCCCACAATGTACAACTCAACAGCTCATGTTTTTGGACACAGAAGGCATGCTCGTGGGCTAACTGCACAGCACACAAATTACTGATCTAATAAAGGTACATTGTAGATAGGATCAGTGGTGACACATACTGGCAGGACACTGGGGATAGGTGTCTTCCAAATAACCTCCGTTATTAGTATTGGCCAATTTGGTCTTCTTTTTCATTAACAAATGAATACAGTATGTCATTTTATATATGACAGCTTGTTTCGAATGTCATGACTAAACAGAGCAAGTTACCACCTGCATTGTCCCACACACTTAGCACTGCTGCAGGTGGAGACTTTAACAATCTTCTCTCAGTAGCAAGCTTGGCTCATTTGGGCTACATAAATAAAGCATCTTTAAAAGTATGCTCTTTAGGGAGAGATGAAATATAGTAGGTAAAGACAAGGAATGCCAGTATTTCAAAAGATATTTTTTGCTTTCTCTGACTATATCCTCAACTTCTATAAATAACAATGGATGTTCCACTTGTTTTAGGAGAAAATATATATATATATATATATATATATATATATATATATATATATATATATAGATAGATAGATAGATATAGATATAGATATAGATATAGATATAGATATAGATATATAGTATGTATTAAAAAACATCAGGTCTCTAAAAGAAATTCTCATGGCAAGAAATAAAAGTTGAATAGTTTTCCAATGAAATAATTCTGGACAAAACGTCCTAGTAGCTTTCTCAGACAATTTTATTTCTTGGACAGGGAAGTCTCAGGAATACCTAAGATCTGCTGAGAATTTCATGTTTTTCACATCATTGCACTCATAATCTCTCTTTCTGGAAAGTCACTTCCACACCCATTCAGGCCCTGGTCGTACTCCCCCTGCTCTCTGTCACCAGGTCCAAACCATCCTTGCCTTCCTGTAGCCTCGCCCGCACCCATTTAGCATGTTCCTAGACAAGCACACATCCTCAAAAAAATTCATTGGCACTATTATGTTGTGATCTATATATTTGATTTTGTACTACTTTCTTAACATTCAGCACTTCTTTCTCTGTCTGTCTATACCGTTTCTATCAGTCTGCTTTCTACTTCAGGCTGTTGTGTAGAACTTGTCGTTGGGTGCAAGGGGATCAGGGCAAGCTCATCCACTGCGTTTTACTCAGCCGCCTCACTATGGTCAGCGTCCAGAGCCTGCCCCATGCCTGCTTCCTGCACCATGGGTCTTAGGAGCCCCACCCTTCTGCCCTGACTGCAACTGAACTTCTCTAGCAAATATATACGAGTAGGATTATTTATTTGTGAGAGATACCTTAACTTGTGTCACTACATGCTGCCAAGTTCCGACCTAGAAATGCTGGCTACAGCCTACCTGGCAATGCATGGGTCTGCCTCACAGTGTCAAAAACACTAGGTGCCAACTGATTTTCTATTTCTGTTAACCTAATAGGCTTAAAGTCATTGCACTGCCTTTTCCTTCCCAGATGAAGACATCTTTGAATATCTCATGCATTTTCATTGACTATCACGAACTGCACAAACTAACAGCTACTACACGAGAGAAAAAATAAACATGAGTCCATAATATAATGAAATGAACAGATAAATGGAATAGAAACAATGAAGCACTGTAAGAAACTAAGCAGGGCAAGGGAAAGGGGTGTGATATTTTAGCTCCAGTACAGAAAAGCTCTTTTACAGAAGGTGACGTGTAAGAGAAATATAATAAACTTGGGAGACAAACTATGGAAATAGCGAGGTAAGAGTTCAGTGCAACAGGAAGTAGGCAGAGCAAAGGCATGAGGCAGAGACAAGCTCAGCACGTCTCTGAAAGCACAGAGCTCATGGGATGAGACCCACTAACAGGGAAGTAACCAGAAAGTACGACGGTCGAAGAACAGGCGTAGGAGAGAGTCGCTGTGCCAGGACATCTCAGATTTCATCCTGAGTGTGACAGCAAGCCATCGGAGGAGGAACGTAGAAGGGCAGACTGACTGGATTTACTTTATAAAAATATCACTTGAGCTGTTCTGTAAGAAACACTCCTGATGGAAGACGTCATTGCGTAGGCCGGGGAAAAGCAAGCTGGTATCTCAGATGTAGCAGCTTGGGCGGAGATGGGGCAGAACGGGAAGACCCCCTGTGTGACCCTAAAGCCACGGGGATTCCTAGCAAACATGAAGCGTGTGCGGAGGAAACGTGGCAGCGAAGACAGCTCCTGGATGTCCTGTCTCTGCTGTTGCTAGTGCTGCTTACTGAGAAAGAAAACTTGAGGGAGAGAGATTAGCGGGTAAAACCAAGCAGTCTGTTTTTATTTTTATTACTTAGCCCTTCTCTGCTTCTTTTTGCTGAACTAAAAAAATTCATGTTTTGTTCACAGAGAAATCCTCAGTCCTATCCAGTGCCTGAATGGGCTGGAGATTTTGGTGGCTGTCTCCATATACTAGGTAACCACTCTATTTAGGTGTCTTACCTTTAGAAGCTTGTTGGCCACGTCTGTGGAGGGGTTGGGAAACTAGTTATATGGCCTTCTAGAGCTCAAGAGAAATTGAGAGCCAGACACAGGAACTGCGGAGTGATCAAGGTCTTTAAAATTATGCAGCTAAATAATACCACCCGAATAAAAATCCAGAGTACGTAATTGTCAGAACTGGAAGCGGAGGCTCAGTGAAGAGGGAAGAGCGAGACTGCGGGGGCTGTTGCGAGTGGAGAGAAGCCGAGAGGCTGTGCTGGCCGGTGGCCAGGTGAGAGAGCTATTGCAAGTAAACAGAGCTAGGACCGGGAGGCAGCTCAGTGGCATGAGAGCCTGCCCACAAGCCGAAGATCCCGAGTTCACCTCCCTCACAGACTATTAACAACAAAACCAGTAAGATGGAGATTAAATATTAACTACTGCATCCCTGCCTTGGGGCTCTGTGGTGACAACACAAAGAGGAAGCTAAGCAGAGTTCTGGGAAAAGTGAAGGTGAACAGGTGCAACCGAGAGCGAGAGGTGATAAAGCAGAGGCAGTGGGTGGGAGGGACCCCTGAGGTTCTTCTGGAACTCACAGAAGGTGAAGCATCGGGAAGCTCAGCGTGACTGCACAGGGGGAGACTTGGCAAGGCTTTTCTTTAATTAACTGGTGATTTTCTTTTCCTTTCTAATGGATGCTGACACACCATGCAGAAGAGGGCAGTGCTAGGGGAGGTAGAAGGGGTCATCTTAGCATGTGGGAAGAGCCGGCGCCCGGCATGTGTGGGGCATAGCTGACCCAACAGGAGCAGGCGGAACTGGCTCCAAGAGACGGAAGACAAGCGCTGTGGACACTGCATGGATGAGGCAGTAGAAGGCAAACCAGGGCACTGCTGGGGCCTGCAGGAGACGCACTGCATGCATAGGAAAGCTGTGAGCGGAAGACTGAGTCATCCTTAAAGTAGCCATTGCCACCATTCGAAGGGAAAACAAATCGCTGCGGAGCTCTATATCCAAATTGCTGAGGCCTAGTCTCATCTGGATTTCCACAGTGACCGGACCTGTTTACGTCCCCATCAATAATGGGCTTCCCGCCCCACTCCCCGGCTCCCAGCATTTGTCATTATTTGACTTCTTAATGTTGCTGAGTGCGACAAGAAAGAGTGGTCAGACGCACAGCCAAGAGGTCACCAGCGCAGGGGCTTTTCTGATCCACTTGCTTCTGTGTGCTTTGCTAATCTCAGCCCAAGCTCACGACTTCCTTCTAACCCTGAAGTGATGACAGGGGACCCAGGCGACACAGCTCCAGCAAACATGTTGGGGCGCGGAGCTATGCCAATATATTCCACAAATCCCTTGATTATTTATTGTGATATGGATGAGGTTCTGGGTTTAAAAACATGGTGAAAGGTCAGTAGCACAGAGACAGATCGTATTATATCTACTGTGAGAAAGTGGGGTTTGTCAAGAAACATCCTGAGAAAATGGATTGAGCAATTTTTTGGGTGAGTAAATAATCCTGGATCAGACCTAGTAAAGCAGGGAAACAACCATTTGGTTGTATGCAAGAAGCTTTGGGGAAATCTGAGACCATGTCTACGTTTGCTGAAATTCAAGTGGGCGCTTCTTCACTGAAGATGGGTGAGTTGCTGAGTTCATAGGGAACTCTGCTGCTGGGTTTTGTCTTGCACAGAGAGGTCTGGTTTTGTTCTGCATCTGCTGCTCCCAGCCATCTGAAGGTATTTCCCCAAGCGTAGGCGGGACCTGCAGAACCAACTTAGGCCGCCCTGCTTGGATGGTGCTGTGAGTACTGGACGCGGTCTTGGCTCTGAATTTGAAGCCATTCTCACTCACTGCGCGTGTGAGGGTCACTCGCCCTTAAAAGAGACGCAGAAGCATCCAGCCTTGGTCAGGTGCTGTGCTACCCTAGCACTAGGGCTGCGCCAGGCTCTGCCCTCAGCCACCCACAGACCTAACTGCAGTTCAGTCACTAGATTCACAAATCCACCCAGGGAAACACTGTAGGGCCCGGATCTGGGACGGGCACAGCAGCCTCACTAATGATCTCAAGGTGAGTGACCCCAGGGTAGACGGCGCTTTCTCTGGTTCTTTCCCCCCAACCAAGCTGGGCTCATTCTTCAGAGAAACCAAGGAAATTAGTAGGTGTGCTGCCTGTCCCTCCCACAGAGCCCTCCCTGTGGCGCTTCTTGTGGGCCCAGGGAGCCAGTTCAGGGCTGCTCAAGCACGGAGCCTGGAGTGGCGTGGTTTGAATATGCAACGAAATGTCTCTGTTTAAAGTAATATATACAGTGAGGTGGAAGGCACAGAGCATTTGGTATGGAGAATCAGTGCATCCAAACCTCATCTTTAATGTTTACTTAAGCAGCTGCTTGGCATAAATGAATTAGTTAAACTTTCCATGCCTCTGTACTACCTTCCTTAAATTTTAATAATAATCAAAACAGCCAGTAGACACTGAGCGGCTACAGGTGCTGCCGGCTTCAGGCGAATGCTCTTTCCTAAGCCTCCTGATGACTGTGCTGTAGGCACTCTTCCATTCTCCGTTTATCGTGAAGACGGTAAACAGCAGACAGGATAGCTAAGTTAGCTCTGTTCTGCACCACACAGTTACGTGTGGGGCAGCTGGAATAGGGATACCACCGGCGGCATCCTTGGCATTACGTTCCTCATAACTTTCCCCCAAAGAGGGCAACACATTCTCATTATAAAGGACAGCTACCGCCATTAGAGTTGCAAGCAGATTTTTAAGAATAAGAAGCCTATTTTCTAATAAGTAGTCATGTGTCTATGGTCACAGCAGTTCGCTCACTGAAAACTCCCCCATGACGTTGGGCCACGTGTTTTCGCATCTCTCTTGGTTATCTTCCAGATAGGTCACACTGCAGCGCCCTGTTCTCAAGCTTCCTGTCTTCGAGACACTCTGTAAGCACAACTGGTGCTCATAGTCGTAGAACTGATTACTGATTACATTGCTTGTGGTCAGAGCCTAAGTCGTCCAAGCTATCCAATTCTGTATGTTGAAGGCCAGCAGAGAAGATTTTGGTCCCATAAGGGAAATAAAGAAATAAACTCCAGAGATCACAGTCTACGTGTAATGAAAACCACCTGCCATGCGAGGGTCTGCGTGCAGTGACTGTGGGACCAGCATGTGCACCGCGGTCCCCAGGTCTCGTGCTCAGCTTTAGTGCATACCTGCTCTGACTCCTGGGCTGCTCCTCTGGGATCTAAGACAGCCTCTTTCTCGGAGTGCAGAGAGCATTTACTCAGATACTTTCTAATTAAAAGCAAAGTTATGTAGACCTTAGGACAGGATCACTATGTGCAAAAGGAACCCCTGTCCCAAACTTTCAGGGGCCCGCCAGGTAGTTACGGCTCTGTCATGGAGAGAGCGGAGCAGCTCGAAGCACAGATGTGTCACCCTGGTGAATGAGAACAGTACCAAAAATTCAAGCTGCAGTTAGAATTTTCATCATCTTGGCTCTGTAGGACACATGTGTTGTTTTCTAAAAGCCCTGTAGCAGTTATTTTGCAAATGTGAATTTATGACAGAATACTTGAGGCAAAGTTACAAAGAAGAAAGATTAACTTTGACTCCGTCGCAGAGGTTTCGGTTTGTGGCCTCTTAGAAACATCCTGCTATGGTGGACAAGGCGGGAGAACTGCACACTCTTGGGTGCCAGGAAGTGGAGAGGGGGATACAGTGGAGGGGCGGCTGGGGACAGGGACAGGTCCCTAGGGCCTATGTCTTTCAATTAAGCCTCACCTGTTAGTTTCCAAGTAGATTATTTCACTCAGGATCCAAGCCCCCCTCATCCAGTCTCTCCAAACACACCCCTCTCCCTGTACTCTGCTGCGTGGGAAGCTGGGTGGACTTTGGGAGCATCTTTTGAGACCCAAGATGTGTGTGTGGAATGTGGTAAGCATGTGGTCTGGTCCCAGTTCTTAGGGTTAGGCAGTGTCTAGTTTCATGCCTGTATTTGGGGCTGAGAAAGATGCTAATGGCACATCCTGGGCCCTTCTCAGCTGCCACTGTGGCTCCCACCCTGGAAGGACTAGAAGGATGGTTTTCTTTTCCTTAAAAGATAGACAAGTGTTTAATTGACCTCTTACGCAGTTAGACAGAAAGTTGGAGCACTGAATTGCATAAGGCTTTATTAACACTTAGATAAAATCAAATTTGGCTTTGTTATAAATATTATTTTTAAAAGGAGCAATATATAACTTATTTTCAATTAAAAAATAAAACCAAGCCATAACCACCATAAGTATGGGTCGGTCATGACCTAACTTATACTTACTGGATATATCAAACATAGCAACATTTGGTGGCCAAAAAAAAAAAAAAAAAAAAAAAAAAATTACATTCTGAACTTGAGTCATGGATTCTTCCTTTATAAAAAATTATTAGTTTGAAGAAATAGCGATGAGACAGTTTCAGAACACATCAGTAGAACAACCACAACAATCAAGACAATGCATATTGTTCTCTTCACAGTAGTTGTTCAGAGTACAAGATGCGGACATGATAACTTTTCTGAACATTATGGATATAAATATTTCTTCTAATTGAACTAAGAGAAAGTAGCTGCATGTATAGTTCCATACGCCATAATAGTGGTGGATTATCAGCTGAACTGCCAATGTCAGAAGCTGTTAGATTAGTATGCAGAGTTGTAAAGAGTCATGGATTCTTGTAATAAGCATTTGTGATGGGGCTTGGTTGCTAATATTAACATGTGCACAATTTTCAGGCAAGAAAGAAAGGAAGAGAGAGAGAGAGAAGTTGTAGGAGGCGTAGGAGGATGAGATAAGGCTACAGAGGAGACAAGAGCACAGGGGATTCCGCATGACACATACAGGGGTTGTTCTCAGTATCAAGGCGAGAGAGCCTCTGAACTCGAACAGGAAAGTCGCATGGCAAGACCTGTGCATAAGAAGCATCATTTTTAATAGAGCAGACTATTGAAAAACAGAAATACAGAAAAGCTCAACTGAAAATGGGGGCAGAGAGGCTAGTAGCAAGAGAGGCTAGTAGCAAGAGACGAAAGATCGGCACTAGAGAAAGATTTTCAAAGATAAAAGATTGCGGCACAGCAAGACTATATGCTGGAAAGGAAAAGCCAGTAGACAAATAGATGTTGAGAGTGCTGAGATGGTTAGGCAGTAGATTCGAGCTGAACAGACAGGAAGTTCCAGGATTCATACAATACTTCAGCTGTGAAGCACAGGTAGTAGAGTGCCCCCTATTGATTGCCTACATGGGTGGGAGATGCGACCTGCTGCTACAGGTGGAATCTAGTGGAGCGCTTTGTGATCTGCTTGTGCTTATTACTGCCTATGTGTGTACACACCAATGCATGCCTACGCATAAATAAATGGACCCCTCATTACCACGCATGGGAGAGACTTTCTGACTTCTTCCTGGATGGCTTGGAGGATTGCCCTGTGTTTCCCATGGCGCTAGCCAGCTGGGTGACTGGAAACTACTATGCAGGGATCCAGAGTAGCGCCCAGTAGCAGCTGGGAGAGAGATCCTTCCACACCACAGTGCACTCTTGGAAGTTCAGAGAGAACATCGTGAGTGTCTCAGAGCCACCCCAATGTGCTTCTCTATGAGAAAGATGTGAATATTTTATCAGCAAAGCTGAGCGAGAGCATTCCCCCAACAACAACTTCATGGTAAATCTAACATCTGAATCCCCATCCTTATGAACTGATTTAAAGCTTACAGAATTTTTTCATTTTATAGTTATAGAATGCCTCAGAGTACTCATTTTCTGTACAATTTCACAAACAAATAATCATCCAAATAAATCTTATGGAGCTGGGGAGATAGCTCAGTGGAATAAGTGCTTGCCTAGAAAGCATAAGGTCCTGAGTTTGATCCTTGGTACTGTAAAATCAATCAATCAATCAATCAGTCTTTTAAAATTACAAGGTGATATTCTTGTTTTTCTCATTTAAAGCTCAGCAATAGCAGACTTTGCTGTGTGTTCTAAATGTGAAAACATGTTTGCAAAGGACTTGAACATTTTAGAGATCGTGTCCATGAAATGAAACGCAGATGTGTTGTGTAATGATGTTTATAGATCAGGTCATAAAAAGTTTCTTCTTTTTTAGAAGACTTAATGCAGCTTGCCCTGATTCAGGAAACCTTGTAATTTCAAGTCAAATGATTTAGATACTGGGTCTAGTTAAGTAAACCATCTTTGGCCTCCCAGGCTCTCCCTTGGAATCATACGCCTCGCCATTTGCACAGGTGAGCAGCACGTAAAGACTAAGCATCACCCAGAGTTTGAATTAGTTGTCTATTGCTGTGCAACCAATTACACGAACGGATACACATTCACCATCCGTGTGTCAGAAGTGCTGGCACATGCACAGCCACCTGCGAGGTTCCTCGGGTGCTTCTAAGAGTGCACCGTGGTGTGGGAGGATGTCTCTCCCAGCTGCTGCTGGGCGCTACTCTGGATCCCTGCATAGTAGTTTCCAGTCACCCAGCTGGCTAGCGGCATGGGAAACACAGGGCAATCGTCCAAGCCAGCCAAGAAGAAGTCAGAAAGCCTCTTCCATGCATGGTAATAAGGCGTCCATTTATTTATGCATAGGCATGCATTAGTGTGTACACACATAGGCAGTAACGAGCACAAGTAGATCACAAAGCGCTCCACTAGATTCTACCTGTAGCAGCAGGTCGCATCTCCCACCCATGTAGGCAATCAATAGGGGGCACTCTACTACCTGTGCTTCACAGCCCAGGGCACATACAGTATATTTTAGAAAAAAACTGGAAATTATTTATTTTAATAAGATTTTAAAGTCAAGGGGCCAGGGAAATAGATCAGCAACCTGAGCACCTGCTTGGCAAGTGCAAGGTCCTGAATTCAACCCCAAAGTATCACATGCCGGGGCCCGGCAGGATAGATCAGTGGTCTAAAGCACCTGCTTAGGAAAGCTTGGGCGGCTGCAGGGACTGCGGTTCGATCCCCGGCACCACATGCTGCACCAGCCCTGCCCACATGGCAGGCTGTGCTGGCCATAAAAATAAACAAACAAACCAAAGTATCACATGCCATGCCTGCTCCAAAACTCAAGGGCATATGCCTATAATCCTAGTGCTGGGGAGGCTGAGACAGGAATATCATTATAACTTGCAATTGTGTAGCAGACCCTGTATCAAACAAAAAAAATACAAAGTTTTTCAAAAATTTAAACTCAAAAACTTACTATGACATTATGTTCCAGCAATTATAATACTCTCCACATGCCAAAATCTAAAACTATACCTGGGTCTATCACCACACATTAAACTAAAGTGAAAATGGATTAAAGATCTAAACATTAAAAAAGAAACATGGAAGCAAAAATAAGTGGAAATATTGAAGATATAGGAGTAGGCGGAAAATTCATGAACAAAAAACAAACTGTAAGAGAAATACTTCAAAGAATCAACAGCTGTGATCTCATTTTATTGAGTAGTTTATGGACCTCAGAAGAAATTACCAACAGAGTGAAAAGATGACCCATGAACTGGGAAAAAATCTTGACCAACAACCAAGCAGACAAAGGACTTCTATACAGAAAATGTAAAGAACTAAGTAAAAAACTGGCCCCCCAAAATTCAAAAACCCAATCCAAAAATGGGTATCTGAAATGAATAAACACTTCTCGGAAGAAGAAATACACATGGCAAATAAATACGTAAAAATGTTCCACATCACTGGTTATTAGAGAAATGAAAAATTAAACCAACATTGAGATACCATTTCACCCCAGAAAGAATGGTTGTCATAAAGAAATCAAGTAATAACACATGGTATAAAGGCTTCAGGGAAAAAAGAACCCTTCTCCACCATTGGCAGAAATGCAGACTGGAATGACCGCTATGGAAATCAGTGTGGAGGCTCCTGAAAAACCTAGAACTGCAAACCCATTTAACCCAGCTGTTCCCCTTCTGAGTATTTTTCCAAAAGAATTGAAAACATCGTAGTAAGTACATCCATACTTACACAAACACAGTTTGTCATATGTAAACTTTAGAAACAATCAAAATGCCCGGCACCTAAGGAAGGGATAAAAATGATGTGGTATTTTTATACAATGGAGTATTACTCAGCTATGAAGAAGGACAAACATGAGACCTCTATAGGCAAATGGATGCCACTAGAGTCTACACTCATAAGTGAAATAAGTCAGACCCACAGGTAAATACATTGTTTCTCTAGTGTAACAACCTGAAGAACTAAAATTGGAAAAGGATAGTGTATAGAGCAAAATGGAAAGAAATGGAATATTAAGGAACAAGTAATGAATATGAGGAAAAGGGGAGAAGACAGGAGAAGGGAGGGGAAAATCCGGTGAGTAAATGCACAGGATAGCTGAGATGACTATCATTAACACCCGCCAGCTTTGGAAAGTAGCAGTTAATGTTTAAAATTTTTCCTTTGACTGACTCTACACGCTAATAGCTGCAATCTGTGGAATCACATCAAAGACAGCAATGTGCGCTATGAAAATCATGGTGGAATACCTCTCAGCTTGTTCTTCTACATGTGGACTGTTTGTAAGGTCTCCTGAATTCTTATTATACTCTTTTTAGAGTAAATTAAAAATAATAAAATAAAAACGTCAAGAAAAAGTTGTTAAGGTTTACTGAAAGCAAGCATGAATATTCCATTATGTGTCTAATCTTGAAAAGCTGTATCTGTTAATCAGAGCAACAGATTTGATGATAAAAATACGTAACGTAACAAACATTGTTAATTTGCTATTCTTGGTTTGAAAATATGCACCATATATATTATTTTGTGATACTGTCTTGGGTTTGTGCTTTTTTTTGGTTTTAATCTTTAAAATAAAATCAAAATTAAAAAGGCTGGCCAATTTTGCTGTGCTTTACTGACCAAGTCATGTGTGTTTTGAATGTTTAAACTGTAGAAGAAAAATAGGACAAGACTCATTGAATTATCCCAATGCTTCCAAAAGGAGTGAATGAATACACTGCTATGAGCTATAATTATAGATGGCAAACAAACTTTTTTAGAAGTTAAATAGCAATATATTATACGTAAATATTTAAGTGCAATAGGACAAATACTTACTAAAGAAAGGAGCTGTACATCCACTTATTCATTGATTCTTCCACTAAATGACTTGATTCACTTAATTCTCCTTGGTGTCTGCTAGCAAAAAATGGAGCCCAAGTCCAGCGTGCTAGGGAAGGGTAGAAAATCAGCTTCCAGTAGACCACAGGAGAAACATGATGAAGCATATTAGCACCTTGTTCCTAAGAGCTGTGGTCGCTGGGCTTCCTTTTCATTCGCCTTCTGCTGATATTTCTGTCTCCAGTGAAGCTGTCATTGTTGTATGTTGTGTGTCGGTGCCAAAAGAAATGATGAGAAGACCCAATGAATGTTGCTTCAGAGGACTCACTAAGATTTTTCTTCCAGTGAGCCCAGAGCCTCACAAGACTCTTCTTTTCAATCAGCATAAAAAAAACACAGCTAAGGAATATCCATCACTACTTTAATAAATACACTGAGCTCACGCAAATGCTAACTGATAATACTTCAAGCAGGGGAGGAGACAACCATTGGTCTCATATAGCAATTAAACAAAGAACAGGGAACTCACAGGATGAGCCACCATGTGTAACCTTGAGTCCCAGCTAGCTGCAGAAGTCTTTCTAGGACTCCCAAGCAACAGAAGGCAGCCCTCCCTTGGCTCTGTCCATAATTCACCACTTATAGAGACAGGAACTGGCCTTCAATCTTATCTGTTACTACGGTCATTTTGTATCATTCTCCCCTAATTTGACGGGAGGAGATCCCTAAGAATGTATAGAGCACCTTAAAGACAACTGGATTGCAAAACTCAAGGAGATATTCTGGTTGGGACAAATGAGTGTTTTATGTATATATTCTATTCTTGCTTAAAAGAAATGATTTTCTCCATTTCAAGATATCTTGTTGAACGCCACAGCACAATGTTACCAAGTCAGAGCAGGCAAATTAGGTTAGAGCTGTAGCTGTTGCAAAGTACTACCAGTTTACTTGTCAAAGTTCCCTTGCCTCTGAAGTTGGACTAACAACATACTTGTATTTCCCATAAAGTATATAAGTAGTAAATATAGTGATCTTTATTGTAGTGCTTCTTCATTGTCGCTAGGAATAGCTGCAGAATCAATATCCTTATCCGAAGAAAGATTCCCTATGGGGCCCAGAAACTGGTCCCTCAAGGGAGACATGTGGAAGAGACTTGACAAAGCAACTAGAAGGACGATTCGTGGTTCATCACTATCTCAGACAACTGCAAAGCTAGCATCTCAGGGTCAAGTGCATCATTACCATCTTTCCTTGGCTAGTCCCACATCAAGTGAATTAAGAAATAAAAAAATAAACTTACTATTGTGAGAAGGCTAGTTTATATTTAACATAGCAGTCTGTCTTTCCATCAGGAAAAGCCAGAACAGAATCCGCCCCTGAAGATGCATGGCCGTGGCCCATGTCAGCTGTGGCCGCCCCAGCAGCCCCGCACCGAGGCCAAGATGCTTGTCTTGTCTCCGCATCCTGTTTTCCTAAGTCAGGGAAACAGGTTCACTCTTTCCGACTCAGTTAATTAGACAGGGAAAGCCTGGCACCTGTGATAAATGACCCTGGCTTCCCAAGCAACACATCTGCAAAATGTGGCCCATCGCCCTGAGGAAATAAATCATAGATGTTTTGAACAATTTGATTGCAGGACAAAATTATTCATGAAAGAAAATGAAAGTTTGAAAAATGGTCTTTTCCCCCTTGACAATTTTTCTGTGGGCTCATAATTCACAGTGTCTGTTTTCTCCAGACTCTGGAAAATTAAGAAGAAGAGGAAGAATATGAAAGCCTAATCTGGAACTCAGAATTCTTCCTGTGCACGGCTCCACAGCTGTTTTCGTGCTCGCACAGGGGAGGCCTTCAACACCGACCACGTCCGAGTGCTCAGCCAACGCCATTGTCAGGGCAGGCGCACGTTCGCCTCTAAAAACTCCACTTGGTAGCAGGGCAATATCTCTTTTTTTTCAAAAACATGTTGCAGTGATGTAGCACAATAAATTCATACTAGAAATCATGTACACATCTGGAATCCTGGAACACTACTCTAAACCTAATCTCACATACATTTTTATATCTTTCTACACATATTCTCTTCTACCCAATAACCCACCCTTTTTGTAAATATAGGATCATAAAAATATTTTTAAAATATTTTTATATTTTATGTGATAGTCACACCCATGTTAATAAACACATATTTTATTAATTATATTTAATTATAGAATTTTATAGCTTACAGACATACAATTTGATACATATATGCAATTTGTAGTGTCTAACTTTAGTAATTAACATTCCTGACTTTAAACTTTTTTAACAATTGTGATAAACACATACTAATTGTGTATATTTTTTTGATAGTGTGATATCTGAACACTTGTCATATGTACTGATCTATCAGATGACTAATACTTCTGTGCCTTTTGCGTTATTTTGTGTTTCAAATCTGGGAGCTCCTCCCTGTTATGAAATAGCACTCAAGTATAAAACAGATCACTGGGAACAGCTGTCACCCCATGCACTTCATGACACCACGTTTGTGTCGCTGTCTGCTGTCTATTTTGGTTACTTTCTCTCATTGCCAGGACAAAATACCTGAAGCCCAAAATGAAGGAAGGAAAGGTTTGTTCAGCTCACAGATTGTGCACGCTTCGGTCCATCCTCAGTTGGCTCCAAGGCAGCCTGGCACACAGCAGAGGGCAACAGCTCACAGCACGGGAAGAAGCAAAAGCAGCATCAGCAAGCCTCTTTCCTTCCTTCTGTCGTAGACAGGCTCCCTGCCCCAGGGGTTGGGGTCATAGCACTCACACCTGTAATCCTACTGGACAGTGAATGACCCCAGACTCCAGAAGCCCACCCCCCCATGACTGCATGGGGCCTGGGGGGGCATCTAGACTCCAACCATGACAGAGGTCAATAACTGTGCCAGTCTTTGCCCAGTCCCCATCAAATGCTTCCCAGCTTCAGTAATCTTGGCCAGGACGTGTGAGGGACACACATATGTATATCTTGGGACAAGTTCTCCTAAACTGCCCAGGCTGAGCTTGAATGTGGGATCCTTCTGCCTCCGCTTCTGTGAGTTCTGGGCTCATGAGTGTGAACTGCTGTGCTTGGCTCGGTTTTCATTTTGGATGGTTGGGGATGGCGGCCCATCCCTGATCCAGAGTGTGAAGTGTCCTGGCCACAGTAATGCAGAGGCTGCCAGGCTGTCACCTTGCTACAGTCCTGTTTGGACATAGTCAGGTTCCTTTTTCTTTTTTCTTCTTCTTTTTTTTTTTCCCTTTTTTTCAGTGTATTTGGTAAGGGTCTCACTACACAGCTCAGACTGTTTTTAGCCTCCCCAGCGCTGAGATTTCAGATGTGTGCCACTATGCCCACTCTCAGTGGCTGGCCCAGCGTGCCTGGAGGCAGGGCCAGTGAGGCATATGCTTCTGCGGATCGAACCCCCGTTGCCGTGCTTGCCTAAACAGGAACTTAGTCTGCTGAGCTATCTTACCCACCCCACAGTGTGGTTCTTTAGGAGCAGAATTTCTACATCAAGGTAAACAATTTGTAAAAATTCAATGTGGTTATTTTTTTTAACATTTTGAAAAGAGAATTACAAAATATTAGAAATGATACAGAGCTTTAAAACAAATTTTTGTTGCATAGCCTGTAGTTAAGTTGTCCTCCAAAACATATGCCATTTTTTTTTTTTTTTTTTTTTTTTTGTCTTTTTGAGACAGGGTCTCGCTATGCAGTTGAGGCTGGTCCTGCACTCACTTTTGTAGCCCAGGCTGGTCTCGAACTCACACCAATCCTCCCTGCCTCAGCCTCCCGAGTGCTGGGATTACAGGAGTGAGCCACCACGCCCGGCACATATGCCATTTTATATCCCCATTTACAAATTCATGTAAGCCCATCTCCCCACACACATACTTGAAAAGTACTCCACTTTGCTTTTATTTTTAAGAGAAATAATCAATAACCTAGTTTTAAATTGATTATATCCTTGATCATCTGTTTAAATATAATTTTTAGTACTTACCACTTATCCTCTTGGTAAGTGTTTAGTTGTGCCACTCATAAACTGCATAATGTTGCGTTTTTCTTATCTACATGAATTTATCATGAGTTAAAGATATCAATTTCTTTTTTTTTTAAGAATTTTTTATTTTTATTTTATTTTTTTTTCTTGTTACATAACTTTTGTTTCTTTACTTATTTATTTTTATGGCTGGCTCAGCCTGCCTTGAGGGCAGGGCTGGCGCAGCATGTGGTGCCGGGGACCAAACCGCGGTCCCTGCAGCCGCCTAAGCTTTGCTAAGCAGGCGCTTTAGACCACTAAGCCATCCTGCCAGGCCCCACAGACATCAATTTCTATTACAAATATTGAAAGTAATTTCGCTTCTCTAGAACTTTATCTTTTATATCTTTGTTTCTCTGTGTTTTGGCTAAGTATAAATTATACATTTTGTTCTGTCCATTTAAATATATAGTTTCTGCCTTTGCTTTGAATTTATTTCTCAAGCCCCAAATATTAATATGTTCTGATATGTTTTAAGTGTTTCATTGTTATTATTTAATCTTTTATGTGGTTTTTATTTGGTACAAGGTCTTATTGTGCAATTTGGGCTTATAGTAATTCTCCTGCCTCAGCCTCCCTAGCCCTGGGATTACACGTGTGTGCCACCACATCCAATTTCTTTCTTTTTTTTCTCCTGAACAAAATCAAACACATCCAGTTTCAGTGGTTGGCCCTACATACCTAGTGTTCTGGGACTAAGAGGGCATGCGGTACCACAGATCAAACCCAGGTTCTTGCACTTCCAAGGCAGGTACTTAGTCCACCAAGCTATCCCTTCTGCCCTATTTTAATTTTTAATAAAAACAATCTTCTTCAATTTACTTGAGATTCATTTTACTCTAAGATGTGACATGAAATCCAATATCTACTCTTTTCAAAATGATTATGCAAATATCTGAACCCATTTATTGAAAAAAATGTACCTCACCTTCTTCTTCTTCTTCTTCTTCTTCTTCTTCTTCTTCTTCTTCTTCTTCTTCTTCTTCTTCTTCTTCTTCTTCTTCTTCTTCTTCTTCTTCTCCACCACCACCTCCTCCTCCTCCCCTCCTCCTCCTCCCCTTCCCCTTTCCCTTCTCCTTCTCCTCCTCCTCCTCCTCCTTCTCTTTCTTCTTCTTCTTCTTCTTCTTCTTCTTCTTCTTCTT